>DWPA01005210.1:0-12042 GCA_018251375.1 Calpodes ethlius
CACACTATGAATTTTTGACAGTTGCTAAGGGAATGATTTGAGTATAGATAGAATATCCATTTAATCATCAAGAAAGAACTGGCTTTCATTCTCCCAGTTGTAAAACGAAGAGTTTAAATCGACGAATCGTTTGGCATCTGAATTGAGCAAGAATGTGGTAGTTATCCAAGCTGATTTTACGGATAGATAATAATACCAGTACTAATATTAATGACTTCATGTTATTATTGGTAATATAATCCTTACTCGTAAACCTACCAGTAAGCAAGGCCGGCTTCGGTCGCCTATTACGACACTCTTACGTTTAATGGCCTGAGATTGGAATCAACATTCTAGATCGCCCCATTACGACTAAAAGTACTAATATAATTATCTGGTTGAAAAAAAAAAATACGAAATTTCTTTATGATTATGCAACATAATATTATCAATAAAAAGAAAACCTTCTTTTGACAGGACGAACAGGAATATGTGCTAACATACACGTGGCGCGGTTTCGGTTCGGACTGCGAGTCGGAACTGGTGCGTGAGGGTGGCAACATGGCGGACGAGAGGAGAGTTCCCTGCGCCGGCCGCGACGCCCACAGCCGGACCACAGACCAGACCGTGCCTGTTAATAAGGACCAAGTTGATGGTGAGTGATAGATTATAATTTTCTTTAATTAATCTTCTAATAAACTTGGGGCCGATTCCACCACGGATGACAATAACGCCATCTGTGTCACTGGAATGGTGTTACAAAAACCGAGCGACGCATTCTATGCGCGTTCATTCCTAAGCGTATCATGAATTAGGTCGTTACGCTGCCGGATTGATCGCAGATTAAAATGATATATATTGGTTAGGTTAAATTTAGATATTAACATTTCCGAGTAGCTCGTTAATAGTAGACTGTGACATGAGTCATGTGGTGTCTGTGACTGTCAGAAAATGTCTTCTCGCTTTGTCTTTTGAGACCACTCGTGCTTAGGATTTGCCGGAGCCATGGCATAGTTTCACTTTCAAAAAGTGCTTGTAGAAAGTAACTTCTTATCGTCTAGTGGCATTTACATCAGAGATGTATTTAACAATACTGATGTCCATGGAGAGTTGTGAGCACAGATGTCAGTACCAGACTTAAAAAAGACATTGCAATGAACATAAGAACAAACAGTTATATCAATATTTATCGGCCAGGGCGTGGAATCGATTCGGGAAACTATCGGAATATAAGAAGATTCTTTATTTAGTGGTTCAATTTTCAAAAACTTGTACTATAGTAACATTATAAATATGATATATTGACAGATTTGTTCATTCTGGTCGACGATTAAAATGAAATATTTGTTCTATAGTACGACAGTTCATCGTACCATAACAGCTGTTTTTAGTATATTTTCCTTATTCAAGTGAATAATCCTTAAACGTCAGAGTAATTATCATTAGAATATGAATAAAATGTATTATTATTGTATGTTGTGACTGACTAGTTTTGTATAATATTCGTACATTTCAACAATTCTTCATAAAAAAACTACAGACGTAATGTATTTGAACATGATAATATCCAAATTATCACATTTGTATGAGAACTCCGTTGTATTGTTTTAAATCTTTAACCAGACACAAAGTTCTTCGTAGCAACTGTATAACTATATATATAGGTATATGCTAATAGCATGCATATGGAGTAGTCGTTATTTCAAACGGTTTAAATGTTACTGCCCATTTCACTTTCATACAATGTTTACCATCATGCGGTAATGATATTGCTGTTTACGTGCGCACGCATTATATCTATCAACATTCATAATCATCAATGAATAAAGAGAATGTCAACTTTCCATTTTCTCATAAAAGAAAACAATGTAAGATCACTCTCGCTGAATCATTTGAATGTAAAAACAATACGCACATTCATTACAACAGAGGAGTATTGTTCGAGAAACGGTGAATGTTAACAAACAAACACAAAACACTAACATAACACACCCATCGGAAGACGCACGAACAATAATTTCCTTTCATTTCACAGGCGTTCACACACATAACGACCAACACGTAGAATTAGTTCCTAAAGAAGTCAAAACGCCACCAACTGTAGTCAAACGCAAGAAGCCAGTTGACACATCGAAGTTCAACCAATCGGATCGGAAATCAAAGAATTGTGCCACATTCTACTTCAGACACCACGACACGGACTCCGATAGACAGATGATAGAGACCGACGAGAAGTCCCAAGAGGAATCGTCCGAGGAGGAATGGACTTACGTTGGTGGCGGTAAAATCGCGAACGAGGATTCAACAGATCTAATGACGTCATCCGTCGAAATCCAATGCGAGTTGCCCATAGACGAAGAGAAAACGAAGGAAACCCCCCCATCGCCGAAACCAAAATTAGGATCGCCGACTCCAGACCTTTTAAGAGTGGATCAAAATCAAAACGCGAGATGTAAGGATATCGAAAGGTTGGTGATTCAAGCAGAGGAGCTGGTTCAGAAACAGGCGCAACAACAAATGGCCAAGAAGAAAGGAAGTAGGACGTTCAAACCGTTGTTCGACGATGAAGGAAAGTCCGCGAGTCGAGCAAAAATGTCCAGAATAAAGGAGTGGCTGAATCAAAGTTCTGATGGCAAGAATGACACGAACCAGGTATGTTATTCTTCTCAGTATATTATTAAAGTTTATTTAAACAAATGTATGGACTTCAGATAAACTAAATGTTAAAATCCGTTTAGTCTTCTCCAGTCCACATTTGTTAAACTTATTACTCGTCCAATAAAACACGCGGGATTCCTTACATTGAAAAAATTTATATTTTTCAATCTAATTGTATTCTAATTTTATATGAAGCTGTTGAAAAATGACTCGCCGTTATTAATGGCGTTGATCGATCAATAAGTAAATGTTAGTTGTCCCAACACCTTTTAAATTTAGATGATTAAAACAACTTCATCTTCATACAATACATATATGTTCATACAATTCATATATGAGTGATATTTGACCAATACTAAACACAGGATTATATTTTAATGTTATAAATCCCACAAATACTTTTTTTAATTCTATGTTTATTTGCTTGTTCGTTTGCTCCCGTTTCATTTCAGATATGAATTTGGGGTATAACACAATTAGATTGAATTTAAAGATTAATATAAATAACACTATGCAGATGCGAAAAACATGCTAATTGATAAAGTTTCATAATAATATAATGTAAGCTAGACATTTTGTAACGCGTTAATTAAGGCGCATTTGGTCGCAGACGCAGATGTTATTGTCAATCTAGAAGCAATAGAGACATTTATAGCAATAAGTCACCGTTCAAGCCCATGTTACTTATTTTCCAGGGCACAGAGAGCTACGACGCTTCGGGCGAATACACCACGGAGAGTGAAGTGGATACGTCGTTGACGTCCGAGGAGCGAAATCTGCATTCGTCTATGGACATGAGCACATCCACTTGTACCGTCACCCCGACACATCAGGCCAAGGTAATAACAATTTTATTGACACTCATTAAAACACATTTTCGTTCGCTTTCCTCGTCCTGTATCCTAACAGTTTTATTAAAGTTGGATTCGATCAAACGTAATAGAAGTGTTATCTTGAGTTGAACTGATATCTGTCATATTGTTGTTGCCATAGTAACGAGAGTTGACAACATAGTATTGGACGAAATTTAGTTCGCGTGAAATCTTCAGCTGCTCTTCATAAATGTTGTATATTATTTTCAATAGCATTATACAACGTTTAGTTGTTAACTATTTGATTGATAATCATTTTCATTTTTGGTCGAATCCTTCCTGAGTAAGTCAATTCCGTTTCGATTGACTTTCACGTATTACTGATTGCTCAATGTGCTGTCTTTCCATGTTGATATTGCCGTATATGTTTCACCTCTTTCTACACTACATATACATTTATAATGTGCAATTTTGGTTGTCACACCTTCATGCACAAGTGCAAGTGAATCGCACATGCATGTATGTTTTCAACTTTACTTTTTCATTTCAATTTTTATTTTGCTCTTGACTTGACTTTTAGGCCTTTAAAGTATGTATCATTTTAGACTTCGTATAAAAGAGATTAAAACTACGCAATTCCAAAAACTTAATTTTACATAATATCTAATAATTTAATTTTTTAATTTACTCTCTATAACAAGTACATGTAATAAGTGAATTAAATCGCCCCTCTTGAATATTAATGTAACAAGAGTTTGAGTTTGATAACCGAAGTTGTTAAAAAGTTTGATTTTAAAAGATTTTTATAATACTTACGACGTCCCTCTCTACGAGTTACCAAACTTAAGTTATGTATTTATAATGATAATTTCCATCTTAATTGATAGGATGGAAAGGATTATAAAATTCTTTACGTCAAATCCGATCTCAAACTAACTTACAGTCGTTTTTTCTCTATGTTATGACTTAAAAATACAAATTTTAACATGACGTATTAAAAATTAATATCATAAGTTATTATAATAAATTATATTTCTCAACTCTCATTTGCAAGTTTTTGTACTATCCTACTTCGAAATTTAATATCTTATCATTTGTTACTCTGTCTATTGAATCAGTATCTACATTCCCTAACTCTTCTGTACCATATTCGCACTCTAACACGGTAATGGCACCAGGTGCAACTGCGCAAGAAGCGCGGTAGCAACACATCGCGCCCGTGGTCGGTGTCGTGCCTTTCGCAACTGAGCGGCGCGGGCGCATCGCTCGCGGCCACGCCCACCGCGGACACGGCCATGTCGCATAACATGTCCATATCGGAGTCAGCGCTCAACACGCTCGCCTCGCCGCGAAGGGTCACGCCGGCTAACTCTAATTCGAAGTTACGCGGCAGTTCGACTACTGTACAGGTATATGTGAAATATTTAAGAGATGGATTGTCGTAAAAGTGTTTGAGAATATTACCATTAATATCTATGATTTGAAGATCGGTGTGTATTCTAGACTAATACTGATTTCTTCTTGGTTTCTAATTCCAAGTAATAAGAAAGATGTAAGAATGCTGGTATTTGCTATAATAGTTACGATAGTGGAAATTTTGATGAAACTGTATTTATGAACCTAAAACTTGCATGTTTTCTACCCAAAAATAAGTTACCTTGGTTCTTTTACATACAGACTACTAATATATTTTATTTGGTATTAAATCTTACTAATGTTATTTATCGAACTTCTCACAAGAGTAACATAAACAAACTAAATTAGTTTTGAAATTGTTATCAAATAAAAATTATATTATTTCCTTCCAAATCTTAATTCGATAAAAATTTTCAGGGCCACGTGTCGAGCACGAACACAATGACCGAGGCGTGCACGTCGTGCGTCGAAGCGAACGACAAGCAATGCTGGCTGCGACGGAAGAGGCTCAAGTTACGTCGACACAACACCACCACGGTCAGGAGGGAGCGGCTGGTCAAGTCGCTGTCGTTCTGCGGACGGCTCAGTCCTGAAATAGAAGATAAGAACGAGAGAAGCGCTGCCAGTGACCCCGCTACTAGCAGGAAGAATAGGTAAGATGTTGTTTGTGGGTAGTTCAGGGAAGGGATAGGAGATAAGATCAGGATAAGATTAAATGATAAGAACTAGATAAGGTTTGATAATAATGATAACAAGCTAGCTATATAAAATAAGTTGATGATCGTGGTGTGACTAATACAAACTGACATTGAATGTAATGATTAAATTAAATAAGGTCTTTGATATGAACACTAATGTATAAATGATTGTTTATACAATGAAATGCCGTACAATAGCGAGTGAATAATTTCTGTAATGGTGGTTTTAGATTCTCGTATGAACGTAATAATTCGATAAACAGAAACCCTACAGAAAGGAGTAATTTAATTTATAGTTTACTTATAACATATTTACAAATGCGTTTTGCTTAGATCCCAAGGAGATAAATGTACAGAATATTTATAGTATAAATTTACCAATTTTAAAGACCTTACTCATACCCCGGAACACACTTTGGATAGAAGATCGATATATTGATATTTAAATCATCATTCACCTCCAATAGGTTCGACACTACTTCCACGTCAGGCAACGACAGCGACGAGGAGCTGATCAAGCAGCAGCTTGCAACGATCGCCCACTTGCGTCGTAGCATCGAGAGAACTCACATCTCCGCTAAGGAGCAAGATAGTGCCATTCCCGAACAGGCCGAGCCTGAAGTAGTCGCGCCCAGTTTTAAACTAGGTCCCGAAGGAGGGCCGGTGAGACCCAGGTTAGCGAGGAGTATGGAGAGGGAGAGGACCTTCCTGGCTCTCAGCCTCGGCGATCCCAGTCAGCTGTGGGACTTGAGTATGGATAAGGATTCGGATGTAGACAAGAGTGTCACCGCCGGCACCGAGGAGCATAGCTCGTTTTCGGAACAGGCTTGGGATTTCTATCAGGTGAGATGTTTTTATTTTTATGTAGTTATGCATGTAGTTTTTTTTGTTCTGTAAATGTAACTTTAACTTTTAATAAGTTTTGCCTTATTTTTTTAATACTTTTTTTTTAATATTTCGTAATTCGGTGCAATTCTCATATTTAGTTTGAGATACCAAGGCCAAATATTTAGGATTTTGACAAGTTATATCTTTCATCTAAATAAAATGTAGTTACATAAGATCATTAGCTTAACTAAATCTTTGATGTTATACAGAATAGTTTTTTGTTAAAATTTACAGTCACACTGTAAGAGTTGACTTTACAGCAACTTTTTTCAACGCGTTTTTCAATGTCCTATGAAGCTTAAAAAATATATGCTCATTTAACACTCTATAAAACAATACTAACAGTTCAACACGAATAATCTGCCCATACAATACCGCAACGTTTTATTTTTAACAGGAGAAATACAACTCGGAACCGTATTCGGAAGCACCGGACTCGGACGCCGCGCGACGGTTGTTAGAATTCGGTGACGATTACCGAGCGTTCCTGGACTCGCAGTCCGACTGCTGCTCAAGTTTATCCGCTCAACCCGAGAACGAACTGAGCCCCGGCAACACCCGCCGAAGACGGCCGCCCTCCGACATATCCAGGGAGCGGAGCCTGCCCAGATACAAGCGACCGACGAGAAACTCACCGGTCGAAACGCCATCCAGGAAACCGAAAAAGTCCATGTCGAGCGCCGAACGCAAAAAGAACCTCCTCGACAGCTTGGAGAGGTCGAGAAACAACACGAGCATCGAGAGCAACGACGGAAACAGGCGCCGCAAGCCCTCCGAGGGCGAGAGGAGGAGCAGCAAACGCTCGCCGGAGTTCGACCTCCTGAACATCCAGGCCCTCAGCCGCCGGCGGCACAGCTCGAACCTCACCAGCGACGAGGTCAACAGCTCGCTCGAGTACACCGAGGTGAACAACCGACCGGATATCCTCGACTCGTTGAACCGAAGACGGAAGACCGACGGCGGCGAGAGCGAGTTGCAGAAGGTGGCGCTGACCGAGCTACGTCGGCGGTCGACCGGCAGCGCGGACTCCGAGGGGGAGTCGTCGTCGCCCAAGCACAGCCGCCGCAACTGGGACGACTCGGAGTCCGAGAGCGAAGAGGTCCGCTCGTTGGTCCGTCGGTCCAGCTCGCAGCTGGAGGCGGCGGAGGCGATGCTCGCGAGGCAAGACGCGTCGCCGGACCTCCTGCGCGCGTTTGACTACGTAAGGACAAAATTTGATCCGCTGGCGCCTGACTCTCGTCGCGGCGACGTCGACGATTTCCGTGTCAGCGCTCGTATTCGTATATCGCGTCAGACGTCGCACGAACGAGAGTCCGGCGCCAGCAATACAGATTACATTACGGACGTCGACCACGACACGGCTAGGAAGCCGATGTTGCGTGCGAGGCTCTGTCTGGCCGTGGCCGCCTTCTCCGTCCTTCTTATAGTGTACATCCACCTGCAATGACATCTAGCCCGAGCTCGTGCCGGAACTATAGGGCCCGCCCCAGTGTGTTTAAACAAATGGACGTTCCGTTCGCGTCAATCAAATCTTATGGCATTATAATTCTTCTCTATGCTCGGGCCGGCCTTATCTCCCGCCAAAGCGGGACAAGCTGCGATTGTCAGATTTAACTATATTTCTTCGACTCGCACAAATACCCACATTAAAAAAAACTATATCGTTCATGCAGGCACGTTTAGTATTACTGCTTGAAGGAATACGAATTTATTTGATCTTTTTTGTAAATGTTTATGAATTAATTAAACGGTACTGAAAAAATAATAATAATTTTAAGGTGCGCTTCAGGCCAGTTCTACCAAATAGTTTTACTTTAGTGGGTACCCTCATTTTTGTGCATTTTGTATAGTGAAATGTTTTAACTCCTTCACCGAGTGCCGATCGATATGCGCCAGTGGCTTAATCGTTTTATAATAGTTTTTAGGTACAAAATGTAAGCATTTATACGATTACATTAATGCACCTACATAAATATCTGACAAACGCAGTATTGTACCAATCGCCTGTACCACGGACCACTGACAAGCCGTCAAATTTTAGCGATGTTAATGAGATAATAGCACAAGCGATAGGTTGAAGTTACAAATTAGTTTTGTAAATCGAATCTTACCAAAAAAAAAACATTTGACAGCTGTCATTTTAGTCCTTGTTACGTGTTTTATTTAAATTAATAATAAAATATTGCGCTAATACGGCATGGTTTCACTTTTAATGTTAATTGTAAAGTTATATTATTTTGTTTATTGTTATTTATTAATGGCAAAAGTGAAACTGTCCCCACTTTCAAATCACATATTTATTTTTGATTCGTGTCTCGAGTTCCCTTCTGTGTGTTTGATTTTTATTTTTATTTCTTTACTAACATTGTTTGGTCTTTTGTGAATGTGTTTGATGTAGTTAAGTTCTGTTTATACTAACTGCCTGTTTTTATTTTTTTCCCTTTTTATCCCCCTCCCTTTTGGTGGTGATATCCTGGTGCTAGGTCAAATCTAACTTTTAGATATATTCCAGTAATATATTTTGTGTCTATAAGTTGAGGGTAGGTTTAAAAAATCGTTTTGAGCGCTGCAACCTCCTTCGTAGAATCGATTGCAGTTGAAACATCGAATTGACACATGTCAAATCTGACGTATTCGTCACAGCTCACGAAAGAGGGAAGTTTAGGTAGTTAATGATACTTAATTTATTTAATTTATATGTCGAGTCTTATGAGTGATACAGCGCTCCGTCGAGGCGTAACTATACTAACCGTTAGTATTATAATAGGCATATAGTACTAATATGTGATTTGACTGAACTCCGCAAACTTCTTACGTTATTTATGTATACATAATTATGTTCTAATCATCATGTTGATTAGGGCTAGGCTGTTAATTGATTTCTTTTTTACAAAATGTTAAAACTAAAGTGATCTTTGTATAATTGTTTACAAGAATAAATGTGTCAGTTCGAAAATTAAATATGGAGTTTCAGTCAATTAACACCCTTCTCTATCAACATAGATTCGAAAAATCGTTAGGTTTCGAAATTCTAAATTCTGTTCTATATGCGTTTGGGCTTTTTACTGGCTTCTCTAACGTGTGTTTGGCAATTTATGGAATAAGCTTGGAATAATATTGAGTGATTTTTTTTGCTGGCAATTTTTGTAAGTGATTCGAGATCAGCGTTACCCGCATGAGTGTTAATTTAATTCCCAGCATGACGCCTGAGATTTATTTTTAATTTTTAAAATTTGGATTTGTAAAATTTTTGAGTGATAATTTTGAGCAACTGCGCCTGCAACGAAGAAGTTTTGCCTTAGTAAGTTTGAGTTGCGTTTTCTAAAAAGTGCTTGCTGGTTTATACTAAAACAAAAATGCACAGATCAGGATTTACACTATGCTTTGAAAATATTTTATTACAATGAATTTCTGATGAATTGATATCGGTCTGAAAGAAGGGGAATGCGATGTTCAATGTTATTGATCGATTTGACTTTCTATTAAACATGATATGAGTTGTAGATTATTTTATTATGGCAATGAAATATACAAAAAAATCGCTGTTTGTTATTTCGAATGGGATCATTATTGAAATGTTTTAGTTTGATATAATTAACATCAAGACATTATAATTAAATCATAAGTGTAATATTGGTATTATAAGTGGTACCATTAATAATTTGGCATATAGAAATAACATTTAAATCACACAACTATATGCCATTAACGTAATAGATTTCGTTGGCTTTGTTTTCATAAAAAATAGAATTCAGTGTCATCTAGAGACTGCTTACACTACAATAAGCCTTAAAGTACTTTAAATAAAGTTGAAGATCGCATTTCACTTTAGACTATATCACTTCCACGTTATAGGACACGTTGTCGCAACACGTTAGCGAATTGTTTCTGTTTGGATACAGACGGAGGTGGTGACGCGTTGTCGAGAGAACATCAATATGTTGGACGTGGCGTTGGCTGACGGCTCGCTGTCGACCACCCTGCAGAGAGACGTGCGAGGTTGGTACCACCATTTGATTATCGGATGACAGTTTCAACTTAAAAAACAAAACTGATTTTAAACAGCGCATACACAACTGGTAATATCTTGAGACAAGAAATTGTCAGGACATAAATGTACTGGTATTTTTTGACGTACTATATTTTGTCCCACTTCTAGTTAAAAAATTTACATCAATAAATTCTAAACTTAATAACATTTGTGTACTAAATGTACTTGTACATATATTTCGTATTATGTACGCTTGTACCGTTTCGGATTGGTGCGTTATCAAGATGACGTTATCGCCATAAAACGGTGGAAGAAATCTCCTTTTCACTTATGCATTTCATGTTCTTTACAAGTTTTTGTCGTATACGTGTAATAGGGTTGTGTATTAGATGCTACACTTGTATGTAATGTCTTATAGAATTTATTGGGAATTTGGTACATCATGCGATGTATCAATAGATACAAATTACTATTTTATTTAATAGGTATTACAAAGATTAGTAATTATGGGTATTTTTTTTGTAACCTCAAAATTGTCTCAAAAGTTTAAAGTCTTTATAAAATAAACTTTACACAGTATTCTTAAAAGTAATGTAAGTTCGATCCAATTTAGAGTCGACTCGCTGTCGTAATAATTCGAGATACCTTTAGAGTGTAAACGAGTTTGGTCGAATTTTCGAGCGGAATAATTACAGGCAATTGCATTAAGTGCGGTGCAGTGGGCACGTTCAGCGTTGGAAGTGGCTCGTATCTCGTTACTCGCAAAAATAAGATCGGTCGGTGGTCTTGAACCGCGATTTCCTTACTCGGGTTGCGTGTAGGGCGGCCATTAGTACGGAGTCAGTTGGGACTGGCAGATGTTTTATGTAGTTCTTAAAACTCCTGTTGTATCTTCGGTAAAGTAAACAAATTAAAATTCTGGGATTTTGTGGGATAAAAATGGCAAAGAACCTTTCAGTGTCATATCCCCTGTCGTCCATGGAGATTTGTGACAATCTTCGGATACGACTGTAAGAGGAACTATAGTTAGTAACTCCTGCTAGTATTAGGTTTTTGTGCGACAGAACTTCATTTTAACAGTAATTGTTGTCTATATTATATCTAGTTAATTGAAAAAATAATAAATTTATATTTCTCTTTATCAGTATTATTCTCAGAACTGCAGGTTTATCTCTTTTATAAAGCGTTCTTTGAAACAATAATGTAACATTCTAAACAATGTCCAGCAATCAAAATATAAATGTTTTGTATACGTATTTAAATATATAATGTTTTTGTATGACAGAATTGCAAATTTTCTTAGGTATATATTAAATGTACAGGTGTTTTAATACTAGAAATAGTTTCAAAATTAATTTTTAATTCGATTTTTGTCATAATTTCCATTTTTGACTGTCAACGCATCGGTGATGGCTTAGATATTACTAATTTACAAGGGAGATAATGACTTCTTACCAATAGATAGTCCTCTGTTCGTTTGATAGCATTTTAAACACAAAATATGTTATAAAAAAACTTATTACTATAGTGTTCCCAAAATCGAAGTCTTTTTCACGTCAGCCATGGTAACCACAGCCTCGCGCGACCGGTTTCCGAAGGA
>DWPA01005211.1:0-12039 GCA_018251375.1 Calpodes ethlius
GTTTGGATTATTGTATATTACCAGTTGATGTGGTACACCTTATTCTACAACACCATCGTTATTATAATCGCTGTCCATAATTGTCCCACTATTGTGCTCTAGGTCTGACCTCATTATCGCATAATATTTTCAGTTAATATTATAAATAATATTATTAAATGGTAATAAGTCCTTTTTTGGTAGTAAGTTTTTTATTTATTTATAACAAACATTCAAATGCCAAGAGGATACGACCACAAAACATACAGTGGGGGAGGTAATCGTATAAGCTAGTAAGGAACTTTATCCATTGGAGCGTACTCCAACCTCTGCTGGTAGTGCATCCTGCTAACAGCCGAAGCTACCGCAAACTGTCTCTCCTGTATCACCCAGCTTGAACAGAACCCTACGTACATAGTTATACGGTACATTACTTGCTTTCCTGGTTGCTGGTTACTTCGTTCGTCTGGTCGTTTATCGGCTATTCACTTAACTAAAAACACATAACATCCATCAAAATTCCTCACACCTACATACAAGAACAAAAAACAAAGACGTTTTTCGTTTAAACTATCCTATTAACATTGAAAATGCGCGATTATTAAAATAGATATTTTAACACATTCTTCCTCAACAAAAACACAGCCTAGACACAGTCGCAGTCACGAAACACGACTTAAAGTATTACTGTGTACATTATTGCCACGGAAAAAATAAAGATATTATCTACAAACACGACAAGTGGACCAAACAAGAATCACAGGTTATAAATATTTACTTGTGCTGAAGTCACGAACCAGACAGATGTACAAGACCTAATCGAGATCGGATTGTACTACCAAAGCGCAAAACTTTATAATAATGTACGTTATTTGCATATTTATATCGTATATTTTTTAGTTCCGTAACAATATAATTAACTCTTCAACATTCGCTAGTAACCAGACCTCGAATCGCTTCTTAAAACGTACTCGTACCAAAACATCGCTATGTATTTTGTCAGGGGCTTTACGCTCTGTTTTTAAGATATTAACGTGGTTTTAGAATACAGTTATACATTCTGTAAACACTCAAATAAATTTTACTGATCTCACCAACATTCAATATTGTCTGTTAGAGAATGATAATAGGCATTAAGCTCTTCTTAAACCTAATTTTACAGTTATAACAAAGTTTACATGAATAAATAAATAAATATAAAGTGTTGTTTTCTATTAGAATTATAATGTTGTGAAGACTAAAAAATTTGAGAGCTTATCATTAAATAATTAATTCGTTATGCCTCTGTCAAATCTGCGATAACATTACTTCTAACGGTTGCGCCTTAATACGCCTCAAATGGCGCGTTAAAATAAGCTCATAATATGTATAATAATTGCCCACATGAATGGGAGATTAATAGATAATTTTATTTCTTGTAAATTTGTGAGACAATTAGCGCCCTAAATTGTTAGCCACATCTGTGTAGTCTAATTTTTATCATGCTAATTAACGCGTAAAAATGTCTCAGTTACACTATGGACAAAGCGATGGTATCACATAGTTATAATAGAATCCGTTGGGTGGCGCCATAATCTATTTATTCCTATATTGCACTCCTTCCTTGTTCGCGGCAGAGTAGCAATGACTAATATTACTAATGCCCATAGGTGGTGATGACCACTTATCATCAGCTCTTCTGTTGGCTATTTACATAAATATATGTAATTATTACTACATAATGATTTATATTAATGAGTATTGCAGCTAGTTACGTCTACGGTTTGAATGTCAGTATCTCGAATACAGGGGCTTGAGTTCGAATCTTGTATGCCTATAATTAAAAAATAAGTTATGTGCATATTACAAGTTAATTATAACTTGTAAAAGAAAAATGGTTTGGATATCTGCACATTTCAGAGTTCTCTGTTATGTTTTCCTTTAGTGTGAGAGGAGCCCGAGCCCAACAGTGGGACAGTTATGGGTAATGACGATAACCATGAGTTGTGTTTATACCTGCTAGAAATCCGATTAACTCTCGAAATCTGACCGCAATAGACATGTTTAAATGTTGATTTTTTTCTAATAATTTATTTTTTAACCTTCAACTGTGCCAAATTTCAGTCACCTACGTACCTGCGTTATTTTTCAAAGAGTTACCAAGACTTTCCCTCCACGTATTAATATTGATAAGATAATCAAATATATTAAAAAGAAAAATACCTTGAATTACATAATAGGTTACTGTGCGTCTGTCAAGGCTCTTTTATATAGATGTAGCTTGAGTTATTGAATTGAAATTAATACCCAATACGACAACAGAGCTACATTGTACGAGACGACCCTGTAGTCCACTTGATAGTGACCCTGCCCGCCAAGCGAGACCGAACCGTGTCTGGAATTAAACGATACGACTGAACATACCCGGATTCGATTCCCGAGTTAGAACTATGTTATTTGTTACAAGTTTTTTCTTTGAAATCAATTCATGAATCTTATGATTCAATAAATTCTACTTTATTTTTTGTTTTTTTGTTTGTAAGCACGTAATTACACTTATAATAAAATTGCATAAACCTTAAGCTATACAGATAAAATTATAAAATACAGATCATTAAAAGATAAACCACTAAGGTCTCATACCAGACACAAAATAACTAATACAAAGTAGAATTACTTGCAAATATTATATTATAATCAGTCCTATTCTATAATTTTTATGTAGAGTAATAAAAATACCGGAATAAACTGGTAAAAAATCCTAAGTTTGCCTTTAATATACCATTGCAAGCGATAATTTTTAAACACCCTATAAAAAGTAGATACGTAACTCCTAATGCGTGAGTCTACGAGTACTATCATTTGCCTGGTAATTTAAAAAGCAAATTAACATGCAGTTTACTAGTAATTAAAGGATCACAATGGCCCATGAACGTGTATTAAGGTGATTATGAAAAAACCAACTAAACTGCCCTTTGTGTTAAACTGCGATGAAAAGAAATTACGGTTTAACCAAAATTGGTAGTTCAAATCAATTTATTATACCAACTTACTGAAACAGTATTTAAGGTACTGCTACTTACAATATATTTCGTAATTAAATGTATTATGTACTATTATTATTTTTTAAATATAACTGTTACGATGTTTTTTTTTCGCTAAATCCCCTAATTGTAACGACTGCATGTGAGAGTGGTGTTATGTTATTTCGTTAATCACTTGAACATTTACTTTATAAAACAGAGACATATATAAAAACTGTAATAATATGAAGTAAATTGATACGTTGAGAAAATATTAAGTAAAGACGCATGTGTAGTTCTCCCAGGGAGGTACCACCGCCTCAACTACTTACTACCTAATTGCCTGATAGCAATTGCGTTCCGCTCTGAAGGGTGCTTCAGTGTAGAGATCATCTGTCCTCAGGAATAGCAACGTATCTGTTACTAATTTTGAGAGAGACAAATAACTAACGATTTCTTATATTTACTAACAGGACTAACCTTTACTAACAGTTCTAACGTCCACAGTCCTCTTACTAAATAAAAATAATAAACTTATATTTTTTTATCACCTAATATTAATAAGACTTAACTATAGTCCCTCCAACAGTCCTACTCGTGGTTTGTCTTGGACATAGTTGGTGGCATTGCAGACTTGCTTGCTATTCCTATCACATAAAAAATACCATGACTACAATTTTCTTCAACATAGTTAACAATCACAGTAAATGATCGCGGCCATAGCAACTGACCATCTCAGCAGCAATTAAAAGATTATAACTGATTCATATCACACCACGCCGCGTTTTAGCGATAACGTAAGATCGTATCGCAGTAAACATTAGCTCATAACCGTTGCGACGACCATTCACGAACACGGAAACAGTACAGATGTTAGCAATACGCGGCAAACAGAACATGAATTTAGTTTACATAAATACAAACCGCTATGCGGCTGGACAAAAAAAGTTGCCAAACATGACACACGCATAATCGTATTGTGCCGCGCCTCTTACAAATTAAAACATATGTGTTTTAAATTTCGACCCAGTTGCCCGTTCAGAGCCGGCCGAACCGGGCCGGAGACGTTCGGCGAGGTGAGCGACCTCGTTGTATCGCGAACATTCCGGTTACAGGCTTATCACTACGTCATTACTATTTGATTTGAATAGGATAATTAGCAGTGATTTCTTTTTGTGTGAAATTACACTAAGGGACATAAATGAAATACAAAAATTCCTGGCCTCTTTAAAGGAATTTTGAGGTCAAGGTGTTCAAGGTTCCATGAATCCTTCATTCCCAATCAAATTTTGCCTACGTTACAAAACATCTAACAAATTTCTCCTCATGGGATATTGAAGGTTTGTAGTTCTACGATAAAAAGCGTATTCCCAAAGACACTCATATAGTGGTAGTGTTTTCGGCTGGTATCACCTTCTTTCTAGAATTAACTTAGTAATGGTTTTCACTTTTTTCATTTCCTCCGATAGAGCCTCTTGCAGATCTTTTGATCTCCCAGCATCGCATCCACGATGTCTTCAATATTTATTGATGTCCACATGTGGAACAATTAATTTGGATCGAGCAGACTCATAAGTCACCTAATGTTACACTAAATAATCTTAATAAAAGCACCTACGCCTCTGCAGATACAGTATTAAGAGGTCAAACACTTTATAGTAGTGTTGAAAATATTTTGTGGTCGTCGACCTTGCGGAATGAGAAACGAAACAGTACCTACTAGTTAATGTAGTCTATTAACACAAGTTTAAGTTCGAGGGCATCATGCAAAATTAAACAGAACGAAATCAATGAGTCAGTCATGCTCCTTGACCAAATGTGTGTACAATACATTGTAACGATACTAATAAGCAAGTAATTAGACATTATATTGTAGTAAAAATTAAAGTAGGTCAAAATATCGTATGAGTTAGTGTATATGTATATATGTATTTAAATGGTTCGGTTAACCATGCATTGCATGTAGCCTGCAAGACATTATAACCTTTATAATCCTTCGGGTCGTAGAGCCTCTACGAATATTCTTACCCCTGCTACGTTTAAAGGCCTCTCATGTATAAACATGCGTGACATACAAACAAATAAAATTAAACTTGTTCCCGGTGCATATCAAAAATATAACTGTTAGAAAGAACGATACTTTAAGTAGCTATTACCAGAATTAAGAGTTTTTAACGATCCTATATGAATAAAACAAAATACGAATGTTTTCCTAAAAGGATTGTGTTGCCTTTTCGTTAATTCATTAATAAATTAGTTATACTACTTCGTTGCTCAAAATTATAACAGTTTTCGGATTCGTCCCTAAGTAGCGAAATATTCCAAAATGCATAATAAATCTAGAAGGCATTCTTGAAATTTTCTGTCTATAAATAAGTAAAATAAAACTGTTCGGTTCAACAGCCACGTTCACTTCATAGACTTTAACTTAACAAATGTAATTGAATCCAACTCGGCTCGTTCAAGGGGACTGTCTAAGAGATTGAATTACGGATGTCCCAAGTATATTGTATAGGTGACTTAACTCAACTTTCGTTTGAGAGTGAAAAGGGGATTATATCACTGTAATTACAGCTTAATATGAACCTTACCCTACTTCCGGAACTCCTCTTTCCTTGATATAATCTTTGTTAGCTTAAATAATATTTCAGTTAAGGTTGTTTCCGTATAACAAGCTAATTAGTTTTAAATACATAACACATTTTATGTTTAAGCGCAAAGCACACAAAATCACACCTCGCCAAGAGATAAAATCAAGGCTATGGAATTATATTTGTGTTTCTTTTGACGCATTTAAAAGTTTTCCAATTATTATTAACAAATGCTCCAGCACACACCGTAAAACCAAACGATCTGTTACTAACACAAAAAATATGTATGTCCTCACATAGTTCACTGCTTGACTATGAAAACTTGAGTAAAAACATATTATAACATATACAAGGAGACCAACATGATTTAAGAAGTACCTACAGAGTAATTATATATACCTACCTATTATTTAACATTAGTAAAATTAAACAACGACATTTTTACTGTGCTAAAATTATTTGATTTATGCCAATCTACGTTATAAGAGGTTTGACGTAAGCGCCTTCCCTTACGATTCAATCCATGCCATGATAAATTCACCTCCTTGTTTCTTGTCTTCCACCAATACATGTAGAAATATCGTTACATATGATGAATTTAATAATAGAAAATACTCTCCATAACCTCTGCCAAAGACAGACAGTGACAGACACGTCTCGATGTAAACAGTGTGATGTAGGTTTACGTAACACCATGTTTAGATAATCTGATAGTTAAACCTTGTGGAGACTGACCGACGGACCTCCAAATTACACATAACAGTGGCTTAGCGGAGTGACAAAAAACGCACAAGGTCTCGGACAGCAGAGCCAGTGAATCGTTTCCTAGTAGAAACGAGAAACAATTAAATGGAATTTAACCCGCAACGACCGATGTACTTCTTGTTGACCTTCCTAAGACCAGATGAGCACAGTTTAATGGGAATACAATTAATATGTTACTGATTATTTAATATTTGCTTCGTTTTGTATTTTAATAGCCGACAAACTATTACGAGTCATTTGATGTTAAATGGTATATGCGTTGCCAATCAAGAAAAAAAGAAGGAAAAAAATCTATATTTGTAACAATGTCTAACATTATTTATAGTAACAATATGTGTAGGCGCTGGGTCAGGATTGATAGTGGTCAACACCACCCACGCTCGCCATTATCAGGGGATTCAATGACGCTCCAATGAAAATCCACTACTTAATATTTACTACAGACTCAAAATCCAGTCAAACAAAAAAACTATTAACGAAACTGATTTCTTTCTTCAGATTGTTCGACTAATCGAATTGAATGTCTAACAAAACAGTACCAATTTTCCAGTTTTATTACATAATAGCGTGAATAAAAGTAGTACAATTATATAGTGTAAACATTTATAAAATGAAACTACCCTGAAACGACTGTGATTCGTTATCAGTTTAGACACTCTAGATGTTTTAATAAAACATAATCAGCTATGAAACATTTTCTCAAAACTTCGCGAAGGAGTTGATTAAACGAAGTCATTCTTAAATTTGTCAACTCTTAAAATTTGTCAACAAAAGTACATTACCGTTCGGGGTGAGACGTTCATTGTAAGTACAATTCTCAACATCATTAAGTATTATATAACTTAGTGGTTACTGGCTCACTTCCGATAACTGCACGTCAAGCTAGGTTAATCAAGCGCGCCAAACTAACGGTTCTTTTAATTTTACTCTGCATATTATAACATCACACTCTACGTTGGAATATCAATAGAAAAATGAATTGCAAGAAAATTGAAAGAACTCGTAGCGCTATTTACAAACCCCCAATTTCATAACTAACGTTACTTGATACATTAATAGAGGCTTCTAGATGTTTGGAAAATCCAAATGCTAATTGCATTTTTTTTCAATAAAAGATAATTGTGCAACTGATTAATTTTTATATTTTACAGGACGTAATATACGTTTTCTTTTATAAAATTGGGGTATTCATTAAAATCAATACACATGTAACAAAACTATCGGATTTTTATTAACGAAAAAATCGATATTTTTGTTTCTTAGTGTAAAAGTTTATCTTAACCTACACACCTTAACATTGAATGTAAATCAATAGAAGATATCTGATAAATATCATTATTGAATGAATTTTAATTTATGACAAAATTCATATAACGTCACTGTGAATAATTTAAACAGCTGACACACATATTAAATAGGGTGCAGTGGAATGCGTAAAATAATCAGAATGAGATTATTGTCATTGTCTTTGATTTATAATCCAAATGACAATCTTTATCAACAAATAATTCATCTTCGATAACGCAACATTCACAGATAACAAAAAAATCAGCCTTCGACAGTGATTCCTTCCTTGTGCTGTGATTTCTTCACAGTGACGTCGCAATGTTTACGTTTATCTTTAGATACAGTTACATCAGTGAAAAATATCCGAGATAACCACGTACGTAATGTGTAGCAAAGCAAACGTAAATCCGGACCGTGCTGATAACTTATTTACTTGTACTTGTCTAGATGTCGCGAGGTAATGATCTTATGAAAACGTGATTTCTTACGCTATACGTAATACTGAAACCATAGTAAACCAAAAAATGTTTTGATGTCTCGAATTTTTTTGAACCGGCTTTAGTTCCATGCATGGAAAAGGGCCAAATTATTGGCGTATTATAAGTATCGTAACTGCTCGTAATATTCAACTGTGTATTAGGATGCGTTCAAAATAATAAATACCATAATAAGTCTACATTACGACTAAAACAAATTTATTAGATTTAACAAGAACAAAATTGAACCCTCATTCTTTCAAGGAAGCGAACGATCCACGCGTCTAATTCCACGCAATTGACAATGATTTAAAGAGCATTACCTTACGAGATATACGATGATTGACATCTCCTTTAAACGCAATGATGCATCATGTATTTACACGTGCACCAATGTATAAAAAAAAATACTTTTTATCAACACAGCACGAACTCACCTAAGACATGCCACACATTCTCGATGGTATTGTAAATAAAGTATTAGTCAACCAACCACCACATAAGAAAGAATTGACACTTACCATCACAGGTAGCGGCCATGAACTTGCCGTTCGCCGAAAAGTCCATGAGTAATACATTGCCGGGATGGCCCTTGAGATTCTTCAGTAGCCAAGGATGACTAAACTCCGTCTTCCCTTTCCATGGTGCTCGTTTTTTGATTTTACCAGAAGATCGATTTTCGCTAGTGGTGACGTCAGATGCCGCCTCGGCTTGGTTTCCTGTAACGTTCATAGCGTGATATCGGTAAATCCAACGCTAATAAAACATAAGATCGCCTCCTATACATCTATTGATGATTTGAGGCACGGACGAAGATTTAGACTAGATGTACGGACCAGTCGATTGATTACTCATACGAGTGAATCATACAAAAGCTTGTGTATGTATGTAACGATTAATACTGACATCTTATACCTAAAGCTTTCAGTAAATTCTTCCACAAAATACAGAACGTGCCTATTTTTAATGTCGAGTCCTGGAAATAGAAGCACATGACTATCAAGCAGACTGTACTCCTCAAGTATTCACTAGATGCAGAAGGCTTTGACCAGTCCGAATATCGCAAATCATTAGAGACCTCATTCTGGCAGTGCATTTCTAAAAACATGCACTAAATTATTATAATTGAATGCATACATTGATCCATATACTTTTATTGATTAAGTATCTAATACTTCGTTTGCAAATATACAGACGGCCTTTTTGAGGCAATAGTTAACATACCGGATTGCCTTTCAAAGGGATCGATTCTCATCGAAGCAAAGATTTGAATGATAAGTATAAAATTCTGTTCTCGGTTTAGGTAGTGTGTTCTGGTAGGTCCTGTATTTGTGTGTTGTTGATGACACCCACGGCCCAGAGATCTGTGTGGAGCTAAAAATGTGTAATGCTCTTTATTGTATACCAAATACCACGGCATATTGGAGATGACCTTGTTACTTTTGGGGACAGATTTTTTTTATACTTTCTTAGTGCTTCTCCACACTTTAAAAAAACCTTTATAAAGATATACGGTACTAAGACACTAACTTAGACTGTGCGCTGTCTGACAATCGGTAACAATTGTATTTTATCAAGTAACGAATTTTAAGCAAATTTCCACTTGACTGTAAGGAACGTTGTGTTATCTTGATGGATATTAAACTATTATTATCACTGCACTATAGTAAAACCATATTTAAGCCAATACCTAATGCGTATAATACACATTTCACCATTGAACACTCAATGATTCGCGTGTCTGAATACCTACAACATACTAGGATTACTGTAAAAATAACGGATTACTCACGTCATAGTTTAGACTAGTTTAGACGGATCGGTACGAAAATAGTAGATCGTACCCGAGTACTATATCATCTTTTCGTTTTAAATAACTAAGGAAATTTTCGAGTAGTATATTCGCATGCGAAAACTGTATAAAATAAATATAATATAAAAAAGAAATATAATTTCATACCTTTTTTATAATTTTACTAATACATTAACAACTCGTAAACCATGTTAGTTACAATTGAAAATGTTCGATGCAAATTGCGTCATTTTTCGTCTATATCATTAAAATTGACGGTTGTCGAGTTACGATCAAGCAACATTCATATTTACGTATAACGTGTCTTATCTTTTATTGAATTTTCCATATCAATAATTTTATTTCTTCACGTTTTGATTGTTAACTTTACGCCGCGTAAGTACGTTTATGTAAAGTGTAAGTCGATTCACTTTCACTTCTCTTGTTGTTAAATGTTTCCGCCAATATCTCTCGCAGCGAGGTGTAAATTTCAGCAAATTCGCTGTATAAAAGCTTGAAAGAAATTCACAAAAACGATTTCTATGAACTGATGAGTGTAAAAAATTGTTACGACTTACGACTAATCGTACCGATTACGATCGTACAACGATTATACAAATGTGATATCATTTGAGCATAACACGATATAACTCGCGAATCATTTTACATACAATTGCATACATTTCGAAGTATTTTAATGACTAATACGTACATTTCTGTGCGTTAACGCCGGATATCTAAATGTATGCGATTCTGCTTATCAAAATTCAATTTAACACAAAACAAAGTAATATTTATAGCATTAGTAGTTTGTTTTCATATTATTATTAATTTAGATGGTTATATATAAACTGAACAACTTAATGGAATCATTCATTTAGAGTCCTGAAGAGGATCTCATGATGGTTATTTTTGTTCATCAATTTTGCTTTTATTTATGAACATACATGCTATATATAAGATAATGAAAGAAATTTTGTACACATATTTTAAAAGAATAAAATTTATCTAATGAAGTAAGAATTAAGTGATTATTAATTTATTTAAATATATTGTTTATTACTATCAATTGCAATGCTATGCAAGGCTGAGCAGTACCTAAAATTTTGGATGTTTTAAGGCCATACAAAATTTTAAATGAATGATTTTTTTCCTATCTATATTTATAAACAAAAAATATTATTTAAAAAAAAAAGAGATGAATTAATAATTATAGTAAAATACAAACAACAGTAGTAAGAATCATGAATATCCAGATTTGAAAAAATCACAAACAGTTGGATTCAATAAAAGATGTAATTTTGAAGAAAATTAAATGATAAAGAGATATTATTAATTAGTTCCTCAAACTTCAATTACATGGGATAATATTAACTGTAATAGTGATTAAATTGGACACAATTTATAATTAAACTAAACAGTTATATTTGCTGGTTACACAGCACAGTACAGTTATATTTATACTGGATACTTTATATAAATATACCTTATTTTTATTTGACAAATACGTTGTGTTATGTGGTACATTAAGCTTCCATAGTTCATACTTAAATAACCATAAGGTAATAGAGGTTAATGTAATATTTATTGTCCGTAATTTAACAATAATATTCATAACAATAACATGTTTATGATTCACTGGGTAAGTTTTCAACCTTCACACCAATTCTCATACAATAAAACCTTTTATTTAAAACATACTGCATATGCCACACTTGTTTAATATGTAGTTTGTTTGTAAAGATGGAACTTAACATTGCTCAAGACAAGATGTAATTATTTATAAATTATAACAAATAATTGTGTCCTTCAACTGGAATTCAAGTATAAATTAAAGAGTTAAGGTTGAGGATTTTTTTTTTCATTATTCTGTAAAAACTATATTTCTTGTCATGCAAGCTGTATAATCTGTGTGGTATTTTATTGGATATTTAATCTATTTATAGAAAAAAATTACATTTCTCCTACGGCATTTGTTAAGTTTTTTTATATTATTATATATAATGGAAGGATGACTACCAAAGATATGCTAGCTACAAAGTTATTTACAATACTTATGAGGTTTTCTATTTTATGAAGCAAACCTGTACTCCTACTTCACTCATTAATTTTAATAACAAATAAACAAATTGATTTAATTTATATAT
>DWPA01005212.1:0-12039 GCA_018251375.1 Calpodes ethlius
TATTGTATTGGTTTGGAAATACGCGTGTATGCAGGCCATTCGATTCGGAAAAACATTTGCTTCGCATTAAGCTTTTAAATGCTAATATTGGTTAGTTGCAAGATTCTCTCTCTCTCGTAACCAAATAATTGTTTTTTTATGTACTAATTTCAAAGTTAAACTATCACACCTAGATTGACTTTAATATTAAAGCATGTTAACTATAAATACGGAACCCTACATTGCGTGTGGCCTGATACAGACTTGGCCACTTTTTTTGCAATATACAGTGATTTATTGTTTTGGGTGCATATGGTTTCATGAATAAAAAAATAGAAGGATTGTTTAAAATAATAAAGCTATCTTTAAATTTTGTTTAAACAACTGTTTCTAATATGAAATAATTCAATAACCGTCACTATTAAAATCACGTTTAGTTAATAAGACAACATTGACAGGGGTGCCTACAAAGTTTAGTCGCAAGGCCAATATTCTTTAAAGACACCCATTGGCAGAATTGCCTTGGTCACACGGTACGATTTGCAGGGACTCTACACGTAAGTACTTGATTATGAGACTTTGCAAGCGTCTAAATTACAAACATGACACACGACATAGAGTAATTAGGGGTCCTGGCAGTCAGTAATCGTTCTGAACTAGGGCAATGTAAACGATAATACCAATGTAATGACATAAGCCAATTTTTGTTCTTGTTCGTGGATAATGGAAGCGTTGACCTTTGCTCGTAGGTAATACAGTATATCTTTTATGTAACAAAACTACTAATTAGCTGACGGTCCACCTAAAGGTAAATTACTACTGCCGCCCATAGACATCATCAATACGTTACCGAAAGAAAGAAAAGAAAAAGAAAGAAAGAATTGGCTCTCATCCCTTCGGAAAACGATGAAACGGTCGACAGTCGTTTGGTAGCCCGCCAGGCAGACTTCAGGGAAAAATAAAATACCACTTATAGTTGATAATATAATAATTAGGTTAAGGCTTACTACTAAGTAAATCGGGTTTTGTAGCCTTTTATGACACCCCAGTATCGCAATCCTCTACGTTATCTGTGTTTTCACTTCAATCTGTGTCAAATTCCTTCGATTGGTAAAATGATAACATTTTAAGAATTATAAGGGCTTGTCCTTTGCAGTGGGAATGAATGAAATTACTATTTCAAATTGTACCTAATATTTGGAATCAACGTCTGTAATAGAAAAAATGAGAAGGTTGAGTTATATCATTAAACATCATATGACTATTCATAATGTGTTTGCGGAAACACTTATATGTAAAAGTACGTAAGTTACTTATAAGTAATAATTGACTAACTTTCGAAAAAAACTATTATTAAGTTGTTGTTAATTACTTAATTTGGTATCTTCTTAATTTTTGATATTATCGAATAAAATATGAGAAATATTTCACGTTCCCAGCTAAATCGAACAATGAACGAATTTAACGTGAAACTTCACACCTGTTTTAGATTTTATCTCGTAATTACTTTTCAAGAATTTATTCAATTTTATTCAATTGAACAAGTACCAACATGTTGCGAAAATATAAATATATATTGTAACATAATTACTCGTACTATAAATATAAATCATCGTAGGCCTACTTAACAAGGTTATTCATATTTGCCGTTATGTTACTCTTCCAAATATGTGTAATGTTGATTTATGTTGCTAGTTCTTAAAGTTGTACGCTAAATTACTTTAATATTACATCATAACATAATGTTTATGGTAATTATTATAAGTATTTCTGAGTATAGGTAAGATTTATAAATTACATTTGTACAAACATATGAATCTAAAATGCATTAAACCTAATAAATTTCATGCCTTCAATCTTAATGTGGGCGTATTCTGATATGTAAGGATGGTTAATATAATTCTGCATACTATGTGGAAACGTGGCTCAGAAATTAATTATTTCTTTTTTCAATTTTCTCTTCTTTTAACGGTATTTACTTTCATTGAAAATAAAGACAAAAAAAAAAAGGAAAAGCGGTGCTTTTTTTTCATGCGGTCGATAATTGACCGATGATGGATGATGCTGCTCGGAGGCCTTCTGGATATTTTGGCGTTTTCATACACTTTCTGTTGACACCGCGGACTAATAACGCACCGCGTAGTTGCCATTTAATCTCCGTACTATGTGTAAGTAGGTCCTCTGAATGCTGATACAAAGCGTAATTAGTAATTTGAACCTTTTTGGAATATAGGTATGCTGTACCGTTTTTAGTGTATTTTATAAGCTTTTTACGTTAACGAAAAAAAATTTACTTGGTTATGTGACTAAGACATGATCTTTCCGAAATATATTCGTTGGTATCTTCAGCCGCAGTTTTAGTCTTGATTTTAATAAATAAAAAAAAAACTTAAATACTTTAAAAAGTAAAAATAAGCCAAAATAATAATTTAACTTTATTGTAATTGTTTACTCTAGTCATCACTTTTGATACAAAATTTTTTTGTCGGATTTTACGAAGCTTAAATAGATTCCATATATGTACCTAGAATGCGAGAATGCCGGCTTGAAGCAGGGATTATTTATTTTCAAAAATAAAAGAATCAAACTCAAAAATGTGAAAAAAACTTTGTATGCTAAGAATAATAACGTTTAGAATCGCAATAGACGTACATAACATATAATCATTTCAAGGAAGCCTTTTTAGGTTAACTTGCAGTATATGGAAAAAACATCCTTTCCTCATTTCATACATATATATTTAGGTATAACTTTCCATTCACACTTGTATGCTGCGTGTCGCCAATCATAAGTACCCGATATAACCACACACGTACATATTTTTTTTGCTTCACTTTAGGCCATCATATTATTCAGAAACTAATCATCTCGGCGTTATAAGTCTATATTTGTATGTACTATGTTCGTTAAACTATTATGAATTATGTTTACGTAGATATTTCAGTTCCGAACAGCTGGTGTGTCTCAATAGGAATTGCTATCAAATTGCAGTCAGTTGTTGTAACTAAGCTTCAAGTACTATTACTTAACTCACTTTAACGGTGTTTAGCTATAAATATTGTATTGCATTTAACCCTAATACGATTACTCTAAACGTTAATCATTAAAATGGAATATTATACACGAAAATTGTGTCATCCAACATTATGTCATAACAGTGGTTATAAAATGTCATTTATAAGTATTTTGAGTTGATTTCACCTAAATGCCAACAGCATGACCGCAAAAGTAAACCATTTACTTAGTTCAATCGATCTTGTTTCTCAATGTCCGCAAAAAGTCATCAGCTGTGGTAATGATTAAATTCTCTCTGACGAAAACGAGTACCGATCGAAGTTACATAACCTCTGATGATTGTGTAGTCTATATAAAATTTGACAATGAAATTTTGTTGATATTTATTTAGAGTTCAGCAACCGAGGCGAGTAACTGTTGAACTGTAACATTAGGGTTAATATCGTGAATCATTTTATTGATTTACTATTGTTCATTGGGTAACAGTGAAATACGAAGTTAACGGAAATGTTGCTGTCTTATTTCAAGAGAAGATTGCTTTTGAATATTACCAATGTTTTTGTAACATACGTTTACAAAGCCGTTTTATATTTATTTATGAACTTAATCATCGTTTATTTTACATCAACTGTGTTCATGTGTGTATCACATCATCTTTACTTATCCGAATAATTGAGTTGCACGATTAAATAAATTAATTAAAAATATCGTGCGAGAATTCTTATCGCCAAATAACATTTGATTTTCGATTATTTTTCGGAATATTTTCAAATTTTTATGCGTTGATATAGATGTACCTAGCAAGTATATTCATTATAAATTCGTGCCGTATATACAAAATACAATAATAGTAAAAAATATTGTAGTGTATAAAATTATATATACACGTAATTTTGTAACAAGAATATCCATAAATAAATGAATACCTCGTTGATTCACTGATGAGCTCGAGTTGTTGTAATGTGCTGTGATGTGATCATGTGATGAAGGGCAGAGCGGGTGGGAGAATATCAAAAGTAGATCAGTAAGCTGCAGTCATGTGACTCTGAAGGCCATAATATAGCTAGCGGGGATGCGCGAACCTCTCTCTCAGTTCACACTTGTAATATTTAATTTGCAAACTTCATTTAGCATTAGAATCGAATGGGTAGTCTTAGAGTTAAATTATAAATTATTATTATCTTAATATAAACGTACTGTTTCAATATTTGAGATATTTGTATAACATAAAAAAAAAATAATAATATTAACAATAAGAATTTGTTTCTGATTTGCGTCTCTAGTGACGAAAAAATTTATAAGTTTGTATTTTAATGATAATCACTACGCGCGTAAGATACGTACCTTTTTACATTTTGTATCTAAAATATTATTAGAACAAATAACAAAAATAATATTATATTATCTGTAGGATTGTTATGTAGTCAACATTTTTGTATTTATTACTTTTTCAATCATATTAAAGGCAAGATAAATATAAGAGACCTACAATACCAGAAGGTGGTAAAGTAACGGGCAACGTTAAGAATTTCCGAGGTTGCGATAGGAAAAACTGTAAAATGATATCATTGATACTAGAAAAAGCATTGAAAATACGGACATTATTAGATAAACGGTCAAACAGATCAACTTGTCTTTCGATAACTATGTTTCTGCAACAGCAGAATAAAATATTGACAACAGTCTTCTTTTATTTCATTGAAAGCTTAATGCATTGTCAAAAAACTATCGTTTATTTGTCTAAAAATCAGAGTATAAAATTAAAGAAATATTCCAGATATATCCAACTCTTTGATAAATTTAGATTAATTTTAAAACGTTTGTTTATAACTTGTAATATTCGTTACTTTATAAGTATGTTTGTTTGGGTCAAATCTCGCAAGCTGTATTAGAATTTACTATCTATACTTCCTCTTAACTTTTGAAGTTGAAGTTTGACACACTGATTTAGTTCCAATGACATTACATCTTTTTCGCAAGTATGACCTGATACTTTATTAATGTTAGATGAGGGAACTCCTCAACGGTGATGAGCAAAGCAATATTTTTATTGCAGTACAAGAGCAGTATTAAACTAATAATTTATTTTAACATCATCTCTAAAACATTCTCAGATGAAACGGAGATAACTGTACAGGCAAATCTCGGCCGTAAGTCCTATTATATTTAATCAAAAACTTAGTACCCAACCGCTTCAAACCAAATCAAACATCTCCATCAATATTTTCGAATAATTAGCGTTCAATTATTTTACTTTTCAAAATATAAAATATTATTGGATAAGAGAATACCTAATATCATTATTCAATCAAATATTATTAGAACTTCACTACATTCGAGTAATAAATATGAATTCAGTCTAGTTTCTAGAATCGTGTATCGACAGACATCAGTATCAATACGATAGGTATGTAGAACAAAACCTCAAAATATCGGCCACCACGAAGAGCGCGCCGTCAAAATACTATTCGATTACAACATCTAAGTAGATGTGAATATCGTACTTTAAAATAATATTCTCTAATGGAAGATTTATATGTATCGTTGCTAACTAAGTTGATTATGAATCAATTACGTATTTATTAAGATTATACGTGGCACATACTTAGATACATTTAATGATTTCACAACGTCCGTCACGAGTTAGAATCGAGCTTTATGACTCTAATTAAATGGCAAGTGCAATCATAGTACATCGTAAATTGTATTAAAATCATAGAAAATTCGCAAGCATCTGTATATAATCGATCTAACCTTGTACTAGTTGAGAACATCGTAAATCGTAACCTCTTACGGACACATTATGGGTTGTATGGATAATCAATTCGTTTAATACAAACAAATGTAAGAGATACAATGATGACGATATTAAGTTTTTTGGTGCCAAAGAATACGTATAATCTTAAAACAATAGTTCAGTATCTTTCTATTCTGATTTCGAATCCCTTTTTGTGTTGTTTTTACGAGGTTCGGTTATATATATTTAAACAACAATAAGTTTTAAATGAAATTCCTTAACGCGGTTTTCAGTAGACGAGAAATAGAAAAAAAATATATTGTCTATGGAGGAAATGTAATATAACGGAAGCTATATAGGTGTTTGCAAATACAAAGAAAACCGAATCTTTATACACATCACTTTGAATCTATATTAAAAGAAAATTATTTATATAGCAAATAACACTTTATATAACAAATAGATATATATACGTAACTTTTAAGGTTTTATCGAAATTGTAATGAACTTACACTACGATCACAAGGATGTCATGACTGAACAGTATGTAAATGACGTTGTCAATATTAGTCATCGGATGTCAACGTCATATATTTTTTCTCTTTTGACATTCTTTTTCGAAATTTTTTTTGGACTTACCGTTGTTGCTGGCTGCTTAGCCTTTACAGCCTCGCGAGAACAGAACACACATCACTCGCAAACACCAAAAAATATTAGTTTAAGCTTTACCTTTAGCTTTTGAAATAACTATTCACATCGAATTACATGCGGTATGAAGTTTAAACATAAGGAACTTCGTTACTGTCACGCGTCAATGTTGTCATACATTCTTGTTTTCATTTCAAGATTTTTTTTTTAATGAGAAAAATATCATCCCTAGTTAATGAGTAAAGGAAATTTTGTTTTTTATAAGACTTTGTGTACTTTTTCGGCGTGATATAATTATAATTATGTATAAGTCAATGTAAACCTTTCACATACTAAAGGTCTTTGCGCTATGCTGCGGTCGGACATAGGATATGATGAATAAGGGTCCGATGTTAGTTCGCGATGAATTTTGATTTTATATGTCATGTATGGATCCTATATATATTTCCGTCCAACTTCAAAGAGAGAATATTTTGAATCTCATATGTTCGGCGATCTTTAAGTAAATCTTGACAACAGCACCATGTGGCGACACGAGATTTTTGTACATAGATATTATAATGAATAACGCACGCCAGGTTAAAGACTATTTAAATATATTGCAGGACAAGATCTACTAAGCTAGTACGAATAAATATCATTGTCTATACTAAATATGTATCTGTTAATTAATAACTTTGTTATTCAAAAAATATAAATTTAAAATCTTCATTGAAATATACATATATTCGAGTCAGGTACGAAACAAGTGTGCTTGGATTAAAATTTATGCTGGTCTAAATTTATTGTACATGCGCGTATGGCCAGGCTGGTCGCAAGTTTATAAGTATGTAATGCACATACTTATATGTGGTAGTGGGCGCGCCTGGCAGGCGGATTTGGTGCACATTACACAAGTTTGGGTCACGAGCGCCGCACTCGCGGGCTCGACCACCTCACAACTCACAAGGCTGCAACAACTCTTGATTAATTGACCGACATTGCGGCTATCCACTTATTATAAATGACTACCGTAGATTGATGATGCCGTCGAAAAATAACAACGAAATAATAGCAGCCGTTTTGTTGGAATTTTCTGAATGCGAAGTGCGAATACGGCAAATTTGTTGCATATTTTGTTCTTTCTTAGAGAGGCTCAGAAGTATGAGCTGGCTATAAAATTCAATGACTCGCCAGACAAACCTGCACTCGTTGGCACTAAATGAAACCATAAAATGTAACGAACGTATCCATGTCTATGTAAATGTATTACCAGGAGGTATTTTCTAATTGGCAGCATGCAACAGTACTCAATTTTACTTTACATAATATTTAACTGAATGCCAGCAATAAATTTGAAACATTTATTAGTCGCTAAAGCTCAGGTGGAATTGGGCAATATTTACATGTATGTTTACATTGATTTATTTTGCTTAGTATTGCTTGGAACTTAATTGCCCAGTCGATTATTAAACGATTTGTCTACTTGCACATATGTACTTATTTGATAGGAAAGTATGATCGCCAAGAGCAATATTGAGTACCTACTTTGAGACAACTACTTTGAGAGTACTGTCGATAATAATCTGCTCATGACTGTTCCATAATTGTAACTGTCAAAACTGGCGCCCGGTCAGGGTCGCTACGTGTTGATCATTGATCTGATAAACCGGATTTTGACATGAGGGATAACTTATAGGCTAATATAAAAAAAAAATCACAAATAGCTAAAGATACTCAAACTCAATTAATCATTAAAATAAAGATCTTCAACACGTTATATTTTTTTTTAATCAACAACTAACATAGATATAGCAATTTCAATTATATCTAGAAGATGTGTTATTTTCCTGGATCAAAATTTTCTGCTCTTACCATTTATGTATGAGGTAAATCTTTTGAATTGTTGTAGTATAATTCTATACCTACCATTTCCTTTAAAGCTATCTAAAGTTTGATATTTCTATTTAAATGTCTATTCGGGTACAAGCAAGATTCGATAGATATATAAGGCGATTCATCAGAATCTGGAATTTGGTCTATGAATTTATTTCAGCCCTTCATTTCCTGTTCTACTAAAGAATTTGTACGATAGTAACTGAATATATTACTTTCATCATCTGGCGAAGGTCAGAAAACATATGTTAATGGAGTAAGTACTATAATATGTGGTAATATTCCATAATATAAGTCAAGCCTTAAGTAATCTTTGAAAGTTATCAGTGTGTGTTATTTGTTAAATTCGTGAGGACAATGTTCCCAAACGTGAAACAATACGTGTATACCTAAAGTGTATGTGAATATAAGTATAGACCTATGCTAACAACAAGTCAATCCTTTTACAGTAACGCATACCTTCACGTGGACATTTAAACATTGAAGTTTACATCTTTGAAATGCTGTGCAACACCTCTCTAAACCATTATAAATGACTAGACAAATTACCACTGCTCTCAGTAACATTCCGAGTGTCAACTTAGAATACCTTAGTATTAGGCATGTAGCTCTGTAAGTCAACACATCATTTAGCGAGCTAAATGAATCATGACTAAAATATTCCACTCGGCTAAAGTTTGTCTCTTAAGCACCTCATTCCTGTTTACCTATATTGAGAATTTTCAAGCGTCTTCATTTCATAAGGAAAATGTTATAAACTCGGTGTTTATTTTCTATAAGCGTTAAACAAGGACGTTGAACAAGTAGGTACCACAGCCGCTTATTTCAGTAGCAATAAGACTATATATAGTAGAATTAAATATATATTCCGTAGAATATAATATATAGATACGTTGATGTTGCCAGTCAAGCAAACGTTTAAACAACTATGTTGCGGTGCAAGTAGGTATCATTAACAGAAGTATGTATCATACTAAAAAACAGGCCGTTAAGTCTCGACTAGTTAGTCGAGGTCTTTGTTAGGATACTCTGACACTGGAATTATCGTAGTTTGACGTCTCATCGGGCTGCTACGGCTTGCGAAGAATATTCACACTTCTTGAGGTCCCTATGTTTACTTAACGGAACACTATACATATATAAGTCTCCAAGCAATGTTCCATAACCTATATATCCCGCCGCATCTGTACCGGTTTAGGGTTTTCGGATTTCACATGTCCCAGTACCAAATATATAAAAGAACAAAGTAGGTGTACCTTTACAAATCAATCGAACCATGTAGATACTCATATTATACACGTGTTAAATTTTACTAAATATTTATTGATAAAGTTATCGACGCAGTTCAACTTCACCGGTTAAAAGTTTCTGATGTAAGATTCGACAGTTTGTAATCATTTCGGTAAAGGTTCTACCCGGAACAACTGTGTTAATGAACCTACAAACTAATGACAAAGTCCATTGCAACATCAAAAACAACATTGATTTTTCAACGGCTCACAATTTCTTAACGTTAAAAAGAGGTCACAAATCTCTAGCCATGCTAACAATACGAAGATTTGAATTCTTGTAATAAACATTTAATGTCAAAGGTAATTTCTGTGGTAAAATTTATAATTTCAAGCGTGGTAAAAGAAAGAATTTAGCAATCATTATAAAGAGTGAAACTGGTGTTGGGTCGTAGCAGTATAAAGGTTGTACCAATTACGCATTCCACAGAAATGGTACGATAATTAATCATATCTCAATAGAATGAAAAAAACAGTTTAAAGAATAGCATTTACAATCTGGAATTCATGTTGTACCTAAATAGCTAAATGCAATTAAGTCTCATATGGTAAAGGCTTCATAATGCAGCAGATATAAATATTAACAAATTGTATTCAATAAGACTTTTTATGTCTGTGCAATGAATAAAGTAATTAAGGTTTACTCAATCAGGGCACCGCATTGGCGAAGAGTGACAACTGACAACATAAATTCAATGTGATTTTGTCCACTTTTAATAGTCTTAAAAGTAAGGTACTGTTTCCATTGTAGATAAAGATAAAAGATTTATAAGAACAGCCTCAATACAATCTCATTTTAAAATATGTATAGGTATCTATAATAGGTAGAAAATATTTATAGCGAGTAGCATCGCGGTATATTGCATATTTATAATTTTTAATCTATATTTTTCACAAACGTCTAATTAGCTTGCAATTTTTGTACGAGTCAAAATCTTTTAAGATGAATTAGTATAATTCCCACTACTTTATGTTATTCTAAAGAGTAGAAATTTTACGTTTTGTTTTATTTCCGATGACAATACATTCTTATAAGTATGACCTAATAGCTCGACTTCAGTAGGTTGGGTTCCAGACGAGGGATTTTTGACGGTTAACATGACGGTCATGTAATTTCACATGTGCAGTCAATTGTCATAGCTCCTAATGAACTATTTCGTAACCTGACTGCCACTCTTAGGGTTGGCTTCAGACAGAAGGATTCCTCAATGATGAACATCACACTTAGTATATTTTTACTTTAGTACATTAATATTATACAAATTGATTTGAACTTATACACTATTCTTTTTAACTTGTTATTGTTATTAGATTCCTGCTTTATTAATTCCTGGATTATTTATAAGAATTATTAGGTTAGAACCTAACCTATCTTAGAAGACACAGCTAATAATAGCTACGACAATTTCACGCGCTTAAGTAGCCACTATTTTCAATTAACGTAACCGTGAGCACATGTTTCATCATTTAAAACGTACGAGGAAGATTGCTGTGTCTTTTTATATTCCGTTTAGGTCACGTAAATCTATACAACAATAAACTTAACTATGTCAAAAGTAAATGAATTCAAGTATTAGTCCTTCTTAGAGTTTGATACTTGACATAGATTTTCTTTTACGGTACATGTTACTATAGAGTGAAGAGGCAGATTGCGATTTACGAAAATCGTGAATTCAGTTGCTTAGCCCAAGGCTGTGCTCAGTTCGCCACTGATTGATATCTAACATTAGCAAGCGTACCTACATATTAAGTACCAAATACAAACGTCCTACATAGTTAGATGTATTTTGCGTTTGCAAGGAAATATCGAATATATTCCTTTTAGTTTAATAAATAATTCATTTTTTTAACTGATTTCCAAAAAGAAAGAGATTTTCAATCCGTCGGGTTTTTTTTTATTAAATATGTTCATCTCGAAGACGGTATGACGTAAATTTTAATAACTTAAACTGTATTATGTAGAGGACGTAAAATACTGTTACTTACTAATAGCCCCATATTGTGATTTCCCGTGTATTGGATGTCACAGAAAACATAAATCGAAACTCCACATTCAAATTTCTGCCTTGATGGGAATCAACACGACTCGTGTTACATATACATTGAAATTCAAATTTCAATTTAAATAACGAGTTTTTGCCAGTACCTAAATTAAAAATAACTGTAATAATAAATAATACTGTTAACATCGTGGTTAAAAAAATATAATAGATTGTCCTATTAGAGACAATTATTTAAGTAGGTAAATTATGTTACAAATAATTACAACTCAAAACTATTCCACTGCTGGGCTCGGGTCTCCTCACACAATGAGAGAGGAATAGGCCATAGTCCACCTCTCTGGACAAGTACGTATTGGTGGACTTCACATATCCTCGATAACATTATGGTGAACTATCGAGTGTGCAGATTTCCACGCTGTTTTCCTTCACCGAAGCAAGTGATAATTAACTTGTAATACGCTTATAACTTTTTTGAAAACTATAAGTGCCTGCA
>DWPA01005213.1:0-12039 GCA_018251375.1 Calpodes ethlius
ATACATTTTATAATTCGTTCAATGGACTTGTTACCGTTATTTAAATTGTATTATGAACTAAATAATCATTCAGATAATAGTAACTTTATTCAGTTCAAAAATCTTGTTATTTCCATTTAAATGTCTGGACTTCAACGGTGGTACGAATTTGCATAAAGCAATTGTTGTTGTTAATTTCTCTCACTCTTGTTTGTTAATATGTTTTATTGTTTAAACAATATATCGCCTGGAATGTGAAAGGGTCTCACGTAGAGCGGGATCTTAGACTAATAGTTGATGAATATATTATCATTGACAGGTGTTGCCGGGACAGCGGGAGATGCCGTACAGATGGGCGGCATATCTGCTATTCCACATGCACTTCGCGCAGATATTCCACACCGCCTCCATATGCCTCACGCTTTCGTTAGCTGTGTGGCGATACGTTGCTATAAAGTAAGAACAATTTCATTATTTAAGGTTATATATAAAAAAATAGCAAATATATGTCACTGCGAAAGGTTAATGACAGTTTAATGACAGTTTGTGTTTAGTGGCCAGGTGATACAGTGAAGGTATGAATGATAACGTGAATATGAAGAAAACATACGAATGATACATACAAAGTGTAATTTTATAATAATACTAGATGTTGCCCGCGGTTTTGCCGGCGTGGGTGACAAGAATAGCAATAAAAGGGTTGTCAATTTCTTTTTATCAATGGTTAGGTACCGAACGACACTTTGTTAAACACCTTTAATTTGGCTGAAATATACATCGTAATGGATCTTTCCACAAAAATGAGATGTTCTTTTGTTGTAAAAAGTAGCCAGTAGTACTCATCGTCCTCCCAACTATCTCCAAACCAAACATCATACCATAGTGACGTTCCGTTGAGCCGTGAAAGAAGGACAAATAAACATAATTTCGCATTTATATATTAGTATAAATTGAGTGTAAATAAATAATACAATGTTCCTGTCGTATTACTGAATATGAGCAATGCTATATAAATTCGCATTAACGAAATATTATGCTAGCATGTTATTATATCCATCAAGTTCATGTTTCATACGACGTATCTCTGCAGTAGATCAAATAGGTTGTCAACGTGATGCGCGTCGCCGTGCGCACGTAATTTTGGTACTAAATTATTGTTATTTTAGATAAAAGTTATTTTTTAAATTATACCTGCTTATAAAATAATGTTTCCATATTTCACATCCGTCAAGTGTACTTAACGTATCTGATGAATTTTAATCGAATTATCATCATCAATAACATTTTTATCGTTACACTATATGACCGTAACATCATCTCCCGTTCATTGATTATAACCAGAATATTGTAATGTCTCGGCCACATCGATGTCAACCTGTTAATTAACGCGCTAAAACTGAATTAACACAGATTGGCCCGGAAGTAAAGCGCGCTAATTGACGCATTAATCGAAACATAAATTGAAGGGAATTTGTATAGACATTCATTAATGTAGCCAAACATTACGTGCGTTTTTGGCTATAAGATAATAATAGTCACGTTAGGCCATTATCGTTGACACGAACGTGAAAGTAAGCACGACAGGGACATAGGAATAGCTCATTATTAGCTTACTTATGAGCCCTGACAGTTTATAAAAACGAATGTATTCTCAAACAATACTATGATATCTCACAGTAAAAAAGAAAGAGAGGATCGATTGTTTGTATTTCCATCTCCTTCTCTCTAGTTTCTAGAACAATGCCAAAGACAAAGAAGGGTAAATGTCCCATCGTTTCATTCTATTTCACCTTTACTCATAACAAGTGTCATGTCAATGTCAATTCGCAAACAAATTTAAATAATATATGTAATGAAATTCGTGGCCTAACAAAATCGAATACATACACGTGAGACTGTTTATTTTATAAAACCTATAAAAAAATTATAAAAAATAAAAATATAAATTGAAGGTGTGTGAAACGAAACGTAATGAGCATGTCTGAATGTAAAAATATGATTGAATGACGACAAATTGATAGACGAATGGAATAGAATGAAGAATGATTGAGTCGTTTGATACGTTGTGCGAGAGATTTTTATATTTCAACCTATCATTACAACCTATAATTGTTCCACTGCTGGGCTCGGGTTTCCTCTCACGAGGTGAAGGGTATAGGCTATAGTCCACCACGCTGGCCAAGAGCCGATTGGTACACTTCACACACCTTCGAGAACATTATGGTGAACTCTCGGGTGTGCAGGTTTCCTCACAATGTTTTCCTTCACCGAAGCAAGTGATAATTGACTAGTAATACGCACATAACTTTTTGGAAATTAAAGATGCGTGCAGTATTCGAACTCATGCCCCCACGTTCGGAAAACCAACGTTCGAACCACTAGGCCATCACTGGTGGCCACAACTGGACACAAGTTGACTATAATAAACTTAGAGTTCGATAGTAGTGTATATTTTTAAACTTTTGCTGGAAATAAAACGATGTGGTAGCTAAGAATGTTTTTCTTTTCAAAATATCACCACATGCATTGTGCCTTAAATGCTTAACGCTATCAAAGTGCAAAGCAAATCCGTTTACGCAGCTTGTGACCCTCCATCTAAGGTCTCTTTTGTTAAGTAACGTATACGAAGCAAGAAAGGTAGAAATAAATATATTAATTTATATATTACATTACATCAAATAAAATATATTACGTATTAATATAATTTTTCTGTAATACAGAGACACATATGATTAAAAATCCGACTCATGTATAAAATATTCAAATGGATTTATTCAATATGTAACTGTCTGTAAAAGAAAAAAACATATAATAGGTTGTAGAAAATGTTTTCATTTTTTTTTTCTTAAATTTGTACTTAATGCTGGAAGCTTCCATTAAATAAAATGTTACCAGACTAAAATATATTCGTAACAGGTATATGAATTATGATATACTGAAATATTAATTCCCACCTGAGAATAGCCTCTGTTACGTAGAACGTACTCTATGAAACAGAGGCCATTGTTGATCGTTACAATCAGCTTTACCAAGTATCTCGATATATACATCCTTCTAAGGGAACACCCCATTTACATATTCGTCTTAATATATCTTTTCTAAAACTGCCCAGAGCCCTGCCGGATACAACATGATTAGACTTATGGGATTGGAATAGAAAATACTTTGGGGAATTTTACATATATATTATATAACCTTGGTTTAATTAGGGCCGACTAAATACCGACGATGGAAAGTATAAATGTCGTATCACGAAAATATGCTGTTTTGAATTATTACCGTACTATTGTATAAACGAAAATATAGCGTAATTTAATAAAAAAAAAATTAGTAATGATTGAATTTGTGCACAATCGTTCCAATTTTGGACATCCTAACTTTATTGGATCACGAGTTATGAATTTTTGATATGGTTTTCTGGCTCTAGTGTAAAATACGGATTTTCGGGATATTACAATTATGCTTTCTACCTTCAATACCATGTTATATCAAAATAACTATTCGTGCAACAGTTGATAAAAGGAGTCATGAATCAAGCTAAGATTGTCAGTCTGTTGCATAATGCTATTGACTGAAGCGGCATTACAAAAGCAATACCTCTTATAGCTTTAAGATTTTTTAATTTGATAGTGTTGCCCATTACAAGACTAGGTTATTATTGTTCGAGCAATAATGTGATTTCAAGTCCAGTTAGATATTTCGTTATGTTATGTGTAAAGGTCTGTTAACATATCGTCTAATCTTGTTATGATCAAAGATGTAATAAAAAAAGTGGTGTTCAATACTTCGTTTTTGTATTTGCTTATTTAATGTGAATTACTGGATATTAATAACGTGAACCGTCGTAGCATGATAACATTCAAACCGTGAAATAAAAATCAGTTTTGACATGCCATCTATCAGCCTCTAAAGATCCACTACTCAACATAGATTTGACATTAAGCGACCATAACGTTCCTGTCTCACTCATTCGTTAACGCGTTATATAACCCGTCAGATACGACACTGGACAGATGTCGCCGATAATTAAACACTATGATAAACAAAATAATTAACTAGAAAGATCATTTTGTCTAGAATTTCATTAATATAGCTTAGAATTTATCGCGGTAATTAAGACTCATTTGGGGGTAGGCGTAAAACGAATGTGTGCACAAGAGACAGGCGGATTCATACATACATACATACATACACACACACATCTGTCAAATCGTGTAATGTAATCATTACCATACATGACTCATTGATTCTTTTTTTTTTTTTTTTTAGCGAATCAAAAAGATAGATGAATTTAAATTTATGTTCCCGATCTGAGTGTGTGGGTTCTTGTGTTCGTGTTATTCACAACACAGAGAATCCTAGTTAGGGTTTATGAATGTGTAGCGTCTTCTAACAACACGGTGATAGCTAAAGTTTTTCAAAGGCAAAGTGAAAGTCAAGCATATTTATCGTGAACAAGTTTATAACAAAATAGATAAGTTTAAATGAAGCTGTGTCCTGTCTTATATTAGCGTACAATTAGACCTATATTTTACAAATATGGTTTTGTAATGTATATTTATATCCACAGATACTCAGATAGAAATCACGTGCTGTGCACAGAAAGGCGATGCAGTACTGCTATACTAAGCAGTTTCTTTCTCCCGCCTATCCTGTGTATACCTACATTTATGGTAAGCATATAAAAGGTAGTTAGAATTTACATATCGCCTAGCCATCCGTAGTCTAGTTGGCTTTGCCAACTAAGCGAAAGGTCCGGGTTCGAGTCCCGGCTGAAGCAGACTTTTATGTAACAGATAAATGTTTGTTTTCCGGACGCGGGTATTGTTTTATTTGTGTTGTTCATGTCACCGGTGACTCAGGGAATCCTAATGCGGGGGTATGAGTGTGTAAGCGTTTATTTATTTACCAATTACATATCTAATATCTACGGCTTGGCTGATTGCCTATTGATACTCATGAATATAACTAATAACTATCCCACTAATGGTTTTGGGGCATCCTCTATCCACGTGAGGGATAGAGACTATAAACCAAACACGGATTGGCAATATTCACAACACCCCCCGGCCTCGTAGCCTAGTTGGTAGTGGACCCTGCCTGCGAAGCGAGGGGTCCTGGGTTCGATTCCCGGCGGGGCAGATATTTATGTGACAGATAAATATTTGTTCTCTGGTCATGGGTGTTAGTGACGTGTTATTTGTGTTGTCCGTGCCGCCCGCGACACAGGGAATCCTACTGCGGGGGTATGAGTGTGCTAGCGTTGTTTTTTTTTTTTTACCTTTAAAAATATAACGGAAAGCATAATAGAATGTTGATAATTAATAGCAAATATGAAACAAGACTTTAGAATGTTAGAGGTGCATGCAGGAATCGAACTCATGTCCTTCGTGACACCACGTTCGTACCACTAGACTATCACTGCTACATGAGATATATCTACAATAATATGTTACTACGGTATACAGTAAATTCTTCACAAGAAATATGAACCGTAATACGAAATATTATAATATTTTGTTAAATTATTTCTCATTCATTCAACACGAATTACGTTCGAGTTTCGTGCGGAGCGAGTATCTAGCACAATACAAATCTCCTTTATTGTATACCAAAATATTTCCGGAAACATTTAATTACAGATATGTGGATGTATTAATAGGTTATACCTGTACTGAAGGGTAGAGACGCAGCTAACAGCCTCTTAATGTTGTATGCCTTCCAGTACGTATATACTATTGTTCATAAAAGTTTTTATTTCTTTGTTATCTTTCCCCTTTCCAGGAAAGAAAAGTTTAGGGCTAGAAGCTGGATACGACCATGAAATAGGCGGCCTTAAATATATCTAGCGATTTCTTTCGAATAACATATAACCTTCAAATAAAGAAAACAATAAATTTTCAAATAAAGAAAATTCTTTAAAAAGAATTTTTGTAGACGTCAGTAGTCTATTGCTTATTATTATTTAATTTCATTTACTTAAATTTTTGAAATAATAATACTTTTAGGCTTATTATTAAAATAGTTTTTAGGGACAGCTCGCCGAATCGTATGAATAGTAACCGGATATTCTAATAATTATATTTTTTACATTCGATTTAACACGCGTTTCAAAAATATTGTGTGGTTACGTATATTTATTATTTTGAATGGCAATATTTCATGTGTGTATTTAGAGTGTATTTATTATTGCACCATTATATCAAAGACTAATTTTGCTTAATATTTTATATTTTACCTCCTATTTCTCAGTAACATAGGCACTTATCTATAAGACAAAAATGGGGCTAGTGCATGTCTTTTGTTTTTGATATTGACTGGTGTAAAAAAAAAACCTTTGCTTAACAGTTAAAAATGGTACCCACGCTCATAATAGTTGCTATTCTTTTTTATTAGGCATTTTATCAATTTTATATAAATTTATTTTTTGAGATACGGATCGGTGTTCCTTTTTTGATGTATAAAAAAAAAAATCTAATTGTTATTTTTATATAGTCTAATTGCTTCTAATATAATCTAATTCCTTCATAAATAAATTATGAAGTACATTATTATGAACGAATTACTATGCCATGGATATTCATCTAGAAATACAAATTCTATGTTCTGTGACCTACATTCAGTACTCCTATTGTAAACAGATGTAACTCTTGACTAAAGTAGGGGCCTTCATGGGCTATATTGGCCCCTCTAAACTATGATTCTTATCGGCACCTTTAGTAACCCCTATGCGGCCTGTAAATTTACATAATTATGCTACCGGGTGACCAAAATTCCCCCTTGGATTTATTACTCTTTTCCCTTACAATCTCTGGTACTTGCTTGTTTCATAATCAAACAATGAGTTTGCTTTCAAACGACCTTACCCATAAACAAACATCGCCCGACCTCAATTTATTCATTCGCTTGTAAAGAAAATATTTTTTGTTAACTTTTCCTCACAAAATTTTTACCCTCATTTTACTCTCAATGACTTTACCAAATGGTTGGTAAAGAAAAAGTTTTTATACGAGCCCATATGAGGGAGACATTTCGGGATGACCCCAAAAGATAAATTTTCCGAGAAAGTAATTATGGGACTTAGCTACTAATCTTCTGATCCAGTTAGAATTACATCACTAGTTTTCGTCGCGAATAAGTATACAATTACTGCGAGAAAAGAACATTCCCATTTTATTCGGATCTTTGTCTCATAAAATATAATGTTCCTTCCAACAACATCGTATCTAAGATAAAATGGAGTAATTGGAATTTGTTTCAACAGGTTTTCGACATACACACCGCAGTCATTCTAGAACCGAATGGGCCAATGATTCTTTATCACGTCGACTCTGATGAGGAAGGTCAACTGTACCAGATAAATTTCTGGGTGCACGCAGTAGTAATTAAATTGCTGCCCTGTTTTATTCTCACCGTCATAAGTTTATGGCTGGTGAGAGAAGTGTACAGTGCGAACGAGCATCAGAAGAAGATCAGAGTGTACAATTCATGCCCAACCAGCGATATGACAGTACAACGACATTACAAAGGTGACAAAAGAATGAATCGAACAACGAAAATGCTGATTGCTGTTCTGCTACTGTTTCTTGTCACGGAACTGCCTCAGGGCATTCTGGGCCTTATGAGCGGGCTTTTAGGTCGATGTTTCTTCAAACGATGCTATGATCTATTTGGGGAACTGATGGATGCACTGGCGCTTTTGAACGGAGCTATTAACTTCGTGCTGTACTGCTCGATGTCTCGACAGTTTCGGATGACCTTCAGGCAGATGATGTGCAGGTCCCGGCTACATCGATGGCCTCCACCAGCTCCTTCTCATTCCGATGGTTTAAATACGTAAGTATCTTAGATTGTTCACAACTATATTAGTTCTTAACTAATTCTGTCGCATGCAATATTAATTGGTGAAGTGTCCTTCTTGTATTAATTGTGATACTCATCGTTACATTAATTATAGAAATAAAAGTTCTTTTTATGATAAGGCTCCAATAAAATTGGTCGACTCTAAGAAAAAACCAATGTATTGTTGCAAAACTTCATCACATACAACAAGTTATGCGCGTGTTACAAGTTAATTATGACTTGAATCGGTGAATGAAAACATCATGAGGAAACCCGTACACCAAAGGGTACGCCAGCGTGGTGGAATATGATCTGTACCCCACACCTTGTGTGAGGAGACCTAAGCCCAGCAGTGGGACAGTCATTGTACATTGTTAGAAATATTCAAGATGCTTTGTGCGATTTTTATCGTTTCTTTGCGATGTGTCGTCTCAAAAGTGCATCTCAGTATTACAATTATAAAGTGTTTCTTGTACCGTAATACGGTATGTCTTTATATAACATTGAAAATAACGTATATATTCGGCATTAACATGAAGTCGACGAATACATAATTTTGATACGCTCTCTTTTGTTTTTGTAGTGATTCAGTTTTGCTGCAAAAATATTACATTGAACTTTAATTAACTTTTCAATGACGTAATTCGAAACTGTGTTGTTGAATATCGTATTTGTGAAACAAATATTCGAAACAAAATAAATATATTAAAAACCACGAATGAATTTGCTGAAATATATATTTTTTGTATTTGCTATTTGAAAAAAATCGTTTTTCGGATACAACCTCTTTCACCGTATAGCATGATATTATTATAGTTAAAATATTATTACTTAGCTTAAGATCTTTATTTTATATATATTTTAATATCCGTACATTTAGTTTTAAATATCGTATTAATTATGGCAAATAAATGCACGTTCAGACGGCGACTATGCAGTCGAAGTACGACCGACAAAGGACGGTGCTAATGAGGAAAACATGTGAACAACTATTCCGTTTTCATACACTTTCTACTACCATTGCGGTCGGGTTCAACTGTGTGTTAATTAATTAATTTAATTAAACTTTATTTAATACAATATCGCGGTACAAATGGCGTGGTTAATGCTTAACGTATTATCTACCAGCTAACTATTAGACCAGATATTCACAAAGAGCGGTATTATACTAAAATGTTCGTTCTTTCTTTCATTGGACATCTAACAGCATAATTCGATATTGGTAAATAATTTCACCTAGTGTTGTGATAAGTTATAATTATTTAGTAATGTAGCATACTAAGTGTTGTGAACTCGAAAACATAACTGACTTAAATAATAAGATCTGGAATATTTTACATTGCAAAATTTATTGTTGAATTTACGAATTTATATCGGATCTCAACTGAATAGAGCGCCGGCTTAAGTTATATTGTCAAAATAAGCTACCCCGATTACACTATAGCGATACAGAAATTTAATTTTAATACCGTAAATAAACATTTAATCCCTTGTATTTTCGCAAACTTTCACAAGCAATACACAAAGCGTGCCAAATCATTATTGCGTGGGTTGGGCAGGGAACGAAATGAATAATTATTCAAAATAAACTAATTCTGTGCGATCGCGTTACAATGATATTCGTTTACAAACAGTTGTGTTAAATTATTCACTAACTCCCTTATTAATTGACACTCACATTGAGACTCACATTATTATATACTAGTGGCTCAACAATTATGCAAACATTTACTAGTATATATTTACTAGTAGGCATACCTGGGTGTTGTCTGGCGCCTTCCAGTTTCACGATCAAATCCTCATCATCAGATGACAAGAAAAAAGTTAGTCAAGAGGACTAATGATCCCTAACTTGATGGGTTTATCTTTAGGTATGGTAAGGTTTCCCCTACCACCATCATCTCCATCATCCGACTAATTTGCTCGTACCGTATTATAATAACATCGTTTAGCTTACACACACCTAGTAAATTTTATGATACAACTACTAGGAGGGGGTGAAAGAACTCTAAAAGATTTTCTGACATTCATATATGTAAATCAAGCTACTAAAACCGGGTTCCTTATATCTAAGAATCGTTGTAATGATATCAGGTTTTAAATAAAAAAGTGTAGTAGATTCGATCTATTTGTTTAGGAGTTATGATTCCATAGACAGACACATAGATATACAGACCGATTTGTCAAACTTATAACGCCCCTTCTTAACCCCTGTCGAGGTTTAAAGTCTCTTTTTACATATATGTGATTTCGTCGTTTATATACAAAGAATTAGCATTAAATTAATAATTTCTGGAAAAATATTATTTATCTAAAAAAATTACTTCATCTAAACTATGGGACTACACAAAGCAACTTATTACCGCATATAGGTATTATAAGTTTTGAAAGACTGTTTTCCTGGCTTTATTTTGCATTTCTATAACTGAAGTCTTTGAACATTCATTCCTAATACTTGTATCAATATCGAAGTTAAAATAATTACTTGAGTTACAATTAATACTTAGTCAACATTTTTTATTCAATAGCTAAGAATCACAAAGAATTAAAAACTTAAGTAAGCATATTAATTCTATAATTAGGAATTTAACAAAGTAAAAACTATCAAAATTTAAATAATCTACGATTTAGCTACTAAGTCATTACTTTAAATCAAGTAATTACTGTAACTTGATTACGATACAAGTATAAATGTCCTTGCAAAAGACCGCACTTACTAAGTTTCTAACTTATAATTGTTATTAATTATATTCTTTATTTGCAGAGTGAAGACTTCGATTCCGTGAAAACGAGCCGTACAAGAGAAACACGTAAATATTATGCAACATTTTGTATAAAGGACGTTAAATGTTTAATACGTGTACCGTGGATTTGACTGTGTGATTGCTATGGTGGTTATAATATCGTTATATTATATATATTTATATATAATTACTGTTACTATAAATATGATAAAAATGTAAGTTACTCAAAGTTACTTAATGCTTAAGAATGTTTATTGTTTGTTATTACTTGTATGTTGGTTAAGGATCAGTAACTGTGGGATTACTCACTGTGGGATCAGCCACTGCGATCATATTTAACTGACTGTGACAAGATCCTTTTGAGATTTAAAACTGGTCAGTTTTTGATAAGCTTTAGCATGTTCCTAGGTTCCAAATAATGAGTACGTTCATGAAGAAATATTTGTTGCTTTTTTGTAATCGTTCTAGAAGTAATGCAATTTTGTTTAAGGTTAATTAGATGAATGACAAGGTTGAAATAACTCGTTGAATGTCGAAATGGCACTATAATATAAGAGTCTTTTATATTTATGTAATGTGTTTGTATCGCTAAAGTTGACACAGAGGTTATAGAACTAAACTGTATATTATCTTGAACTATTAAAGTCTAAAAGTACAAAAAGCTCAAATATGAATTCACATTTTAGATTGCTGACACCTTTGCTATTTTTTTAATTAAAAAAATATTTTACTGCCAGAACTGTATATTTAATAAAAAATATGTTTCAAAAACATCGAAATACTAGAAGCTTAGAAGCGATAAGTGGACGTTCACACGACGCCTACGCGATTTATTTTTCGGCGCATTCGGTCGACGTTCGACCATACAAGCACAGAGGCCATGTGAACAATTTTTACATTTTCAAAGACATACTTTTGTTATTGCGGTCAAATACGAAATTTAATGTGGTCAGATACGTGATAAAGACATGAAATTGCTAGTTATACAATTATCAACTTTAAACTATTCTTATCTAAGTTGATTTTATGTAAAAAAAATATCGGCGACATGAAATAACATTAGTTGCAATGGAAATTGGACCGAACGCAATTAAGTTAAGGTTTTTAATCCCAAATAATTATTCTGGTTGTAATGGATCTTGCTTAGATCTGACGAAGCTATCACAAACGGCACCTTCGCTAAGAGAATTCTAGACTAAGTAAACTTGCTAAGTTGCCACTTACAATTATATAAAAGGCGGTTATCTGATCTCAGGGACAGAAGGTGCGATCGACCGGACGACTTTTAATAATTACTGACATGAATTTTTTTTTTCGTGTGGGAAATCTTCAAAGTATACCCGAACATTTTACGGTAGCGGGTTATGTAGGATTTTTACCTACTGAAACACCCTCGTCTAACATCCGATGCATAAGAGGCCCCGGAATCTCTAATGAACGCACCCGTGCATTACTAAAATACACTAAAAGATGT
>DWPA01005214.1:0-12039 GCA_018251375.1 Calpodes ethlius
GAAGATGTGTATCAGACCTATGAAAATTAACGTATTTCGTAATAAGCACCGGTCACCTATTTCAGATAATTATCTTCCAATTAAATGAGAGAACATTCTATTGTTATCATACAAAAAAATACAGAACTTTGTACTATGTACCTTTCAAGGAAATTGTACATGAGGTATGAAGGTACTCTATAGTTATAAAAAAAATGATTAATTATCTCTTTGTTATTACCTATAAATTGGTCTTAGTTGTCGGATTAAAAGCACTGAATAATTATCAGGAGAAGGATATAGGTATCAGGAAAGCTATAATTTAACAATGAAGGGTATTAATTAACCTATCATAACCTATAATTCTTTTGGACGTATTTAATATTATGCGCTATTCTCCATATTCCAATGTTGAGTTTTATCGCAATACTTTGTGTTAGTGACAAAATGTAGACGGGTTGGAACATATCCTTAACATCAAGTGGACATAATTAATTACTTTATTGTCACTAAAACAACTGGTCAAATCCGAGGCGGATTTAGGAGGGAAAACATTCCGTACTGTGATATTAATTTATTAAGTTGTGTGTTCAATATCAAGAGAAGATTGATTAAGATTTTACGAAGATAGTGTTTTCACCATTTCGGATTTTATTCCCACTTATCGTCAGGTGAGAGTGTTGCCAAGCATTAATTTATTAAAAACAAATAAGGGCTGTCTGGGCCAAATCACTTTATAGTGATTTATTTTTTTATTTAACTTCAATAAAGTAGTGTTAATAAAATACTAATGAAGGTTATTTTCACCTATTAATTTTTATTTTCCTTCCCTTCTCTTCTTGATTGACTCGCTACGCATCGGTGATGTCCTTGGTGTCGCTGATGGCCGCAAGTAGTGATGGTCACTTACCATCAGCTGGATCGTCAGCTCGTTTGTCGGCTATTTACGTAATATTTTTTTTATTATTGTGTACACGTGTATAAGTGCACACTATGAATACTTAATTATTGTTTTAACTGCAGTATCAATAAAATAAACATTTTCCTATTCTTGAGTGGAACAATTAGAATTATACTATTGAATTTTCTGTAAGCTGTGAAACGACGTATTTTTTATTTTTTTCAAAGTTTCAAGCTCAATAGCTTCGTAGAAAAATTCGATCGTGTATAGGTAGGTAATATATTAAAAGAACCGCAAAATATTTATAGATTATAAAATCCTAAAAATAACAATCGATAGACAATTTCTTTTTAGAAATTAGTATTCAGAATGCTTAAATATTTCATCAAAGCCTTTTCAAACAAGTATCAGGTTGGCCCTTGACATGAACAATCGGGTGGTGTTGAAAGAGACAACCCAAATATTGGTCAAATTCTAATGTAATGTAAAAAAATATATTATTATAAACTGATTTTCCAGTTAAAGTTGAAAATTACGAGATAACATAACATTTGTATGTTCGACCACTTTGTTATCAGACTCTGTCAGTCTCAAACAACTCTATCTATAATGAATTATTTATTTATTTATAATTAAGTTTTTTTAATCACATTTTACTATACTGTACTTGTAGGTACTTTTACGAGTTCACTTGCATTATTGAAGAGCCAGTGGACCTATTCGAGTTGCAGCTTACTTGTCAGCCGGCGACGCGTCGGTGACACATCTTATGTTGCGAATATATTTATTTGTTCGTTTGACGGCCTCAACACATAAAAACCAGCCGGATAGTTTTCAATGACATCCGTGTTCATGTCGCTATTGTTAACGAGCCGACATTGTTTATATCTACTTATCGGTCATTACGGTACCTTCTGTTTCTCATTTATCTGTATTTAAAATAAATGCGAGGCAATAAAGTAAAGAGATCTTATTAAAGTTTAATTCGTAGGAGGAACTCTCTGAAGTATTCACTTAATATATCGAAGACGGGAAGCCATTATTTTATAAGTAGTCAAAATACCGAAAATGTGTTTTATATACCTACCGTTGGAATCACAAAAAAATCTGCGCCGACTCATCTAGGTCTCAAATTTGTACGATGAATAATGATACGATAGTATAGGTTCTAAGTAGATAAAAAAAGAGATTTGGTAGCATTTTTAACTGTTTATAACTGTAGCAGAATATTTATGAAAACTCTGTTCTAAGAATGAAGTTATTAGCGTGGATACAGCAAGGTTGCGTTCCGTCGTCAATATTACAATTCGCATAACATGTCAAATAAAACTTCATGTTTATATGTGTATTGTGTAATATCACTTAAATCAGTTCTCCTCTCATTAAACCATCTATTTTTTAAGTTGGTTACTGGCTTTATTTTTTCAAGGTTTTAAGGATACTCAAAACCAATGAGTCTTAATTATTGCTTAGTACACGATGGTGAAAAATGTCGATTTATAAATAAATTCATTAAATTATTCCACAGGTCAAACGCATGCCGCAATAAACATTATTTAAGATAGGTAGATAAACTTATTATCGTTTATACATCTGTTGAGAGTACAACTTTTTTTTATCTGCACTAAATTTGTATGTCATCTGTAGAATTAAACCGTTTCCGTTCACTGCTCTATAAATGTTACGCATCGTTATAGGTTCAAGAGATTTATCCAATGCAGTTTTCTGCACAAAACAAATTAGCCTACGTAGTAAAAACAAAACATACAGAGACATGAATGTAAAACCAAATAACAGGCGGTTTTATCGCTATATAGCCTCGTTTCCAATTAATCCATCAGGAGTACATACAGGAGTACATGTGTTCTATGTAGCAGTACCAAGATAATGGATACAAGTCACAAACAATAAAAAATAATTAAAAACTTTAACATTCCATAGCAGTGGTAGACACAGGAACCCAGTCACAAAGATTAGGAGAGAATAAAAAAAACAATACTGCGGATCGCAACAAATAGCGTTAAATGTTTATTTATTGTTTGAATTCATTATATATTGGTGTATTGATCGTACCTATTGCAATAGAAACGACACGTAATGTGATTATTTACATTTTTATGTAAATCATATTTAACGTGGAAATCATTTATATTTATTTGCAAATGATATAAAGCGATCTGACATAATCCAGTAGCAAACAGATATGAAATTAATAATTTAAATAAATTATTAAAAATAAATTTACTTAATTCTAAAAGTTACTCGCTTACAATAATACTAACGTTCTGCGGACAAATAAACTCACTAAGTATTACTTGTGTATGATTAATATTCTTATAACTTACTTTTACTACAAATAATTAATTACAATTTATCATGTAAAATCTATGTTTTTCTTATCTTAAGCGGTCACATGACATTTTAAACCTAAGCGGTACCCACACACTCACTGTGTCTGTATTTGAGACCGGTATTTCGACCAAGAGACCGCGCTTCATCGTGTAATTGGGTCTAAATACCGGTATGAATTGCGTACATCGTGAGCTCATCGTATCTAAATAGAATATCAACTCTTCTATTACCAAAAGAATGACTTAAACCTACACTTGTCATTGTGATATGATGTATGCAAATAATTGAGGTGCTTGCACCTATGACAGACAACGCACCAGTTTTCAGTAAGAAAATGAACTCGCAATGTAAATATATCAACTTTTACGTCATCTATAAACTTCAAACTCAATAGCTTTATACAAATATAGGGCGCTAACATCACAATCATTGCATTTCAATTATCTTAAGTGGATTGTCAGATTTTATTCTAAAACATTCACTTATACCGTCCATTACCGGTGCAACGTCAAATAATATGTTTCATGTTATGACATCGCTCTTGAAAATGTAACGGAATGAAGCCATCATGGGACATATTTCTACCGTATACAACCAATTTATAAACAGCGTAAATAAAAGTTAGATATTATTCTATGATCTAAATCTGATAGGTTGTCCGGAAAGTTCGTGCCAATTTTGTGTAGGTAGCGCATGAGACCTGACTGACTATATTTTAAAAGCTTAGCTTCAGCCATATTTGGAAAAAAGATTGGTTACGATTAGTTAATTTCGTCAAAATTTGAAAGCGTGTTTTAATTGTCCTAAAGTACCGGCACCAAATTTAGTTATATCATATTAGCATTAGGTACCAAATTTTTGCAGACTGATGACATTGTTATCATCTCTCCCACTTACGCATTGTCCATAAATCCTTACATATTTACTATTCCAATTTGTATGTACATATATAATATGATTTATGTATGCTAGCAGTATTATAGTACAGTGTAAATTATTTGTTATCTTGATGTTTTTCTCCAGTTTTTATTAAGTGATAATCTAAAATAATTTCTCTTACGTTGCTTTAGTAATTGCCGTAAGGTATCTACACATCCATCCAGGTCGACTGCTGACCAATTAGGTATAAGTTTTGACCTATGTCTTTCTTTTTGGGTTTGTTATAAACAATAATAAATAAGTCCCTAAACCAAATATACTTTGACTGGCTTACTTCGGAAATCGATTTCATAACGCAGTTTTCAGCTAGATTGGATTCACGATGTCGATTGATATTAGTTCCAAATTCAATACCAAAACGACCAACTGGAAGGAGACTAGCTCCATCCTTTTAATTCGATATGATTATTCTGACATTATTTTAATTTGTTAAGAATTAACCGCGAGAATTACAGACATTAACAACACGGGCTCAGTCTATGGTAGCGCGAGCTCCTTGATCGGAACTTTGTTGAAAAACTTCCTGGTTTCATCGATGATGCGCGCGACGATAGACTTCACGATGGGCGGCGCCACCTCCTGGAAGATTCCTTGCCAGTTGGAGTTCGCAAATGAATGGATTGCGTCAGCTGGAAATAACATTTCGGTGAAACCACGTTTTGTTATTATTGTAGATACATATATTAGTTTAGGGTATCAGGTGTTTGGCGAAAACCAAACCAATGTCATTATTAATTTATTTTGCAACAATCTGAAATCTGGGCTTGGAATAATAAGGTATACCAAAACACTACACACACAAAGGTATACAAAAACATACATAACATGTAATCTTTCCAAGGAAACCCTTATTCAAATCTACCTTGATTAGATGAAAATGTTACAATACATGGAGAAAACTAAATTTCCCTACTATCGTTACAATTACCGGTGAGGTGCCACTTTACATTGACAAAATAAAAATACAGTTCCACACTTGTGTGCATGTAGGTGATCTAGAGTTCTAGAAATATTTACATCTTATGTCCCTCCCAGATCTGCGCTAATGTAAGTATTAACTATTGCGTCCAAATACGCTTTAATTGGCACTTAAAAAAATCTAATCTATGGAGTTGTACATAAATACTTCCCGTTTATTTGTGTGCTAGTGTTCTAATTAATGTTTCAGGAGGCCGACGCACACATGTTGTAACGTTTGTGACGCACATAATATGGAGTTTTATAGGAATTACATTTTATAGATCATTTTCTAAATGGATAGGACACTGATGTCGTTCAAAATATAAATAAGCGTGCCATACCCAAGTCTTTCTGTCCGTTGAACAGGTTTTGGAACTGGAAGTGTGCGTCGGTGAGCACCTCGTACGTGTGTCTCCAGTTGGTGATGGTCCAGTGCAGGTCGCCGTCCACGATCTTCTCGCCGATGTCCAGCGCCACCTTCACCACGATGTCCCCTGGTATTCGTCAATTACTTTTATAATTATATTGACAGCTTTTTTCAATAAAATTAACAACTATCTGCCAATACAAAAACACTTCACCTATTCTTAATTAGCAATTAGATTTGCGTTAAGGTACGCAAATATATTCTATAAATAAAGCGCTCGTTACTAACCATTGACTAACTGAAATAATTTAATTAAAAAAAGGATTAAAATATATAACTTTCAACAGAAATAGTGGTCAATTTTTTGGACTAATGTGAATGCAACAATAGAACCTAAGCGCACGATAACGGCGTAGGATGTAAATGATTACTGTTGGTATTTTTATGAGAGGCCACAAACTAACTGATTTTTATCTTGTATCTCCCCTCGCCCTGGATGGGCATGATGAGCAGCCTCCCGCCCAGCTTGTAGTCACCGATCAGCGTGACTGAACATTTCAGATCGAAAAGCGTTTTGTGAGAAAGGCGCCTGGAATAAAGGGAAGAAACTATTAATCATTATTATTAGTATCTCGTATATTCGTATTTTATATCTTGACTAAAGGATGCTTTACGTATACGTAGTTTATAACCACAAAGGAATGGAAATCCTACTTATTAATAGTCTCTGACACTGGTAAAGCATGTTAATTAAATAGAACTATTTAGAGAAAGATGTTCTAGAAAAAGGGTAGTAGGATGCCAGGCTTGCCAAGCTTTATCAGATGTTCAGCAGCGGCCCACGGTCAGCGGAGACTGGCCTGGACTTTCATAAGGACGCAACGCAATTGTATTAATCGTGTTGAAGAGTTTTGTATATCTTGAAGTTTTATTGTTGTAATATTGGTCACATGTAACATTGGCTTCATTCCAATTAAATCAAGACATTACAAAGCTCCAATTTACTACTTACATAATACTACAGTTGTATAAATGTATCCTCAATGATGACTTAATACGGCGTAATTTTATTGTTTAGCACAAAGCCAGCAAAAAAATTCTCATCGAATCAAAGTTACGATAATGACTACGTGTAAACTAATTATGGGACGCCGCAGACACATGCCTGGACTGAGGACAGGTCAGGACTGAGAAGTCTTGAAGAGTAAGTAGTGACCTACGAAGCTGACGAGGTGGGGACCATGCTATGTGGATACAGATTTCTGGAAGCATCTAAACCACGCCGCGGTGTTTAAGCCATTGCAGTGTCCGTAAATGGTTAAAGATGTACCCCTAAGCATTATACTTACTGCAGGTCCATGACTTCACAGTGCCTAAGACCTTTAACGATCGTATTTCTAAAGTCCATGTCGAGTCCAGCCTGGTTGGCTCTGATCCGCGGCATATGCATCGGGTCCAGTGATTCTAGGCCCAGCTCTGGGAAGCCAGCCGCGAACACTGGGACTGCCTTCTGCGACGACTCCTTGAGACATTTTCGATCTGATGCTTTGCAGGGTGTGATGAATGGAGCTGATGAGATGAAATATGTAGTACATTACATTTTTTTGTTTATTATAAGTTCATTATTGATAACTCACAATGCCAGATGCTCACCAGAACGCTTATTTAGTCAAATGTTTTTTTTTCACAAGTAATATCAATGGTAAAATGAAAATTATACGATCATAATAATTTTTTCTCGATGAATGTTTATAACATGATATACTACGTCGAACAAACAACGATTTTAATTTATTTTAGTCAAGTTTGAAAATATTTTCGTAATTTTGTTTTTGTCATTGTTGCAAATATAATTCATTAAGAAAAGTAACAAAAGTTAACCGTGAACTGATTGACAAATTATTAAGGACAAGGAGCCAGTGATTCCACTTGTCCGGCAGACCGCCTCCTTGTACGGCAAGTTAAGCTGCCTTATGTGAACAACGAACTGGTCTGCTGCATACGGTTAAGTATACCTAATAAGTCGGTATTAGAGTTTTTCACTAAAACGCACTTCAAAGTAGGTACCGAATTGTACTTATAATATGATTATCTCAAGGGTAGTGTGATTTGCCGGCCGATCGAAAACTGCATTAGAGTCTATTGTATTATTTAAAGTACTACGCAGGGGACATAAGATTGCTGTTGAAGTCTGAATACATACTTCAACAGCAATCTTATGTGGGCATATCTATCTATCTATCTATTAGCCCTTTAAGGTCCAATGCTGGATAAAGGCCTCCCCTAACTTGCGTCACTCAGAACGGCATACCTAAGTGGGAACTAATATCCACAAGCTAATCACGTACTTTAACAATTGAAAGTGCATTATTTTGAATGGTTATAGACTATATATAAGCGTATATACGTATGTTAGAGGCATGTTGATATAATTAAATCGGGAAAAAATCGTGCACCTATAAAAACGAAGAGCGTTGAAATTGATTCACTGTGGTTCATGAATACGGTGCTATCCTACTTCTAAAGATTAGTCAAGATTTGAATACTGTACTGCAGATCAGCGTGGATTACAATTAGCACTCGCCTTCAAATGCATGGACCGTCCATTCGTTTGTCATTGTTACTATACCCAATTAGTCGTAATAGAAATACAGTTTTCTAGGTTAGTCCAACCAATAAGTAAAATTTAATGGTCTTTTTAATATCAAAAGAAAGAAAAATATTTACGATTAATAAATCTATTTGCTACTGACAAGATATTTAATTCAAGTTTGATATTTAGGCGATATTTAGTTATTTAGACGATTAGGCGAAGACTATGTCCAACTCTGAACCAAAATCCTGATATATAAAGAAATACATACTCTAGTAGGTATAATTATGATGCAATCTATTTCGATAATAATTGATACCGCGACAATATGATCATTGAATTCTTCCGTATGATTTCACTTTTAGCTTTAAATAATAATTTGAATTCATTAAAGTACAATATTAAGGTTGTTATTAACGCAACCGCTTCAATAAGAAGGAATAAGGAAGGTGTAGACTGGCAATTATTCTCTTTAGCCGGAAAGATTAAGATTCAGTGATAAGAGTTCCAATTTCATTGTATCTACTTGCATACTGTACATCGCCGTCAACAGTCGCACCATGCCACAGACTAATATAGTAGTTACAATTAACTTACCCAAGCTACCCTGTACCCCGCACAACACACAGACACCCAAAACAAGGAGTACTTTCATGCTGGCCACTTATAGTTTTAAAGTAATGATGTGCTAACGAGGCAGCGCGCAATGTCAGCGCCGCCGCCGAAGTTGCATTTTATATAGAGGCTGCAGCAGTCGTTACTGACTAATGTGTAAACATCGTGCCGATTAGTAAACACGAGCATTTGATATATATTTGCAGACTTTTGACTTCGTATTCAACTCGAGTGTTCCTAAGTAAATCGCTCGGCAAATATCAACACCGGGCAAGTGCGTGTCGGGCCACGCGCTGGGTACTGTTCCGTAGTTGGAAGTTGTTAGACTATTACTCGGTAATTTGCTGTATCTACTCCAATCATGATTTGTTTTAGGCTTTAATCATGTTTGACTGGCAGTAGGTGGGAGGGGGGTATAATCGACTCTTACAATAATTGCCACTTTAAAGTTTTATGTTATGCAATTGGTTAATTAATCCTAAAAATGGTCACACACCCACAATATTTTGAACGAACTATCATTTTATATTCCGCAGTATTGGCTGGGCGTAAAAAAAATCTCGCCCACTTTATATCTAGAGGAAGTACTCGAAAAAGTCTCTGATATTTCATTTTACCACTTTGTAACCGTAATAAATATAACTCATGCCAATTCTGTCTAATCCTCAGTAGAAGTAATCTGCGGGCTCAACTGTGAAACGGACGGACTAAAATGTTGGAAGTATAAGTTAACCACGGAACCCTTAGAATGAACTGTCATCTAACAAAGACAATGGCCCTTAACAACACTCATCGTCGACACAGAACGATGTTAAATACATACAGACCCATGCGTCAATAAAGTTAACTAAGCAAATTAAATTGTCGTATTAAAACGATTCTTAAATACCCTCAGTTAGGTAGTAATCGACAGTCTTAATCAGTGGATCTAAAACATGAAGCTTTGTACAGAATCATGAGTAAGACTACTTTTGAAAATTCTTATCCGAAAGGAATATCATAAAAATTTAAAGACAAAGTGACGTCACAAGTAAGTAATCAATAGACTTGTAAATATTTCCAAAAATACCCTCAGAAAAACTTTTAAAACGGAGCTCATGACTAAAACAAATGCAAGTATATGAGTTGGTCATTTTAGTAGTTAATTATTGATCTAACAAAGGAGTTTAGCTCCGCAACAAATGACTAAGCAAACAATAATGGTGAAATGGATCTAATAGCAGTTAAAAAGTAATTAAGTGAGTTTTCATTAAGGAAATAAACTAACTCCTACCTCAGTGCGTCACTGAGACCTGTGTGACGAATCGTCACGTTCTACATCGTACACCGAGGGTTAGGTTAATGGTAAAGACCCATTAGCAACCCATAGCGAGACACGGTTTCTTGTAGACCTGTCTGTATCGGAAGACGAGTGCTTAATCTGGGTGTCCCAAATTCTTACACCTGAATACCGTCACCAAAATATTATAGCTTCTATATAAATAATAACACCATAACAGCCCAGATCAATAGTTCAACGTGCCCTCCGAAGCACAGAAGCAGATCGAATGCTGCTAGAGGTCACCCATCCGATTGCCGACTGTGCTGCGAGACATATCTGCTTGTATATTCTATTGATAAGTTTTAATTGTGTTTCGTAAGCAGTTCATTATGAATATTGTATCTAAACAGTACTGTTTTTTTTAATTGATGTTATATTGATAGGATTTTTAAATGGGCTATTTTTTTTCTTGACAAAACTAAGGCGTATATCAAATACTTGAGATATCATGTCATCTCTCACACTAAGTAATGATAAAACAAACTGCTTAGATTTTGAATAACATACAATTACTTACCTAATAGTAAATAATAATACTCTTAATATTTTATTTTTTTTTTTATTTTGTCTTTTATCTTGTTTCTATTACCATTATCAATTTTGGTATCTACGTTAAAATCGTTGGTTTGTGACCTACTTGTACCTACATACGTTGTACCTAACACGAGACGTGTTTACTGTTTATTTATCAACACGTACAAACCGTCGGAGCTGAGCCAGCACAGCGCCGCGCCGTGGTCGCCGTACAAAAATATTATAATTCGTAACTAACTAAGCAAAAACCACACGCACCAATTTCGCTCGAACGCACTAATGTGCAAATTAGAAAAGGTAAAATACAGGTTAGACGTATAAATGACGTTAAATAAGGTCGTGTGTGCTATGGACAATACACAAAATCTCATATTCCTACACCGAGAACAGTAACTTAAACTCATCATTAAAAATTTTGCCTATGTAGTAATCGAACCCAGGACCCTTTGAAGGGCGGTCCGCTATGATATCCATTGCACTGCACTTATCCTCTCCTCTAGATTCCTACGACTATGAATACATACTTACTGTTATACATCAATGGTACATCATCATACATACATCAAAGGTTGTCTTCGAAGTAACCTTTCCCCACGTAGCGTTAGTCGTGGTCCTCAATGAACCATATGGCACGATTTTACAATTCCAATATTACAATTCTGTAGGAAGGAAGGAAAATCATTCCAATCGTTTAGTATAATTTATTCATGTCTATTGCGAGTACCATAGCTTAACGTGCACGATTAGAAATAAAATTATGATATGAGATGCAGTAATAATATATAATTGGGTTTGAATTTAAATGTATGGGTTTCCTGCTCCTCGCTGTAAGAGTTGACTTTTATCACCATCATTATTTAAAATGTGTAATTTGTGTTTGTTGAATTGCTTTCAACGTTAAGACCGAAGAAGAGGATGCGTATTTCTAATTTGTACGTACGCAACAAGAGAAGTTCATTTTGCTGTTTTGTGTTTACATTTATTAAACAACTTATTTATTGTTTAAAGGCATATATTACTATCACTGGACTTTCTCCACACTCTAATATACTTACATTTACTCTCCTATAAAGTATATTAAAGTGTGGAGAAAGTCTCTCCTTTCTCCTCGAACAAATTCACCCTTTAATATTTACTCTCCAGGACTCTGTGTCACGGATAGTAGGAACATGATCACAGAATAATTATTGATCAGTCCCCTGAAACATTTGTCCCCATTGAATACCAACCGGGACCTACTCGGCTGGGTCACTAGAAACTGGGTTTCTTAATTTTCTTTCTATCATCATACTGCCTATTTCGGTTTAAAGAACTTTAATGTCTCAAGAAATTACAAAATTCCCTTATAAGACAACTTAAAATATTATTTGAATTACAAATTAATATTTTGGATTACAATCAAGGCTTCCTATTTAAATTTATTAATATTTTTTTGATTTTGAATTGGTTTTGGTAAACTGTTATATATTTTGGCACCT
>DWPA01005215.1:0-12038 GCA_018251375.1 Calpodes ethlius
GTGCAAAGATCCAGAACAATGTATATTTTAGCCAAATTAAAGTGATTAGTAACAAAGCGTTGCCTAGCAACCGATAATAGAAGAAATCGACAACCATTTTATTATTGTGCTTTTTTCACACGTGAGCGAAGCCGCGAGCAATATCTCGTAAACATTAATTTCAAAATCTTTTGTTATTTAAATATAGGTGACAGATTATTGACAAGCGGAGGAACAAAACGAATTATATCCCTATTTGAATCACAATTCATTTAGCGCTGGCTTCAACTTGTAATGTAATAAACGTCACAATAGGAAATGTGAATGAATATGCAATAGGTTTTTGCCATGTTTATTGCTCAACGACATTTTTTATACCTGAAGTTCTGAATACATCTCCATATTCAATGAAAACTATTCTTTGCACGTGCCAGGAAGATGTGTGAAAATATCGCAAATAGTAAATAGGTAAATAGTAAGTAGATTGTGGTATTATTCCTATATACCTATAAGTACAAGCTTGTATGAGACGGTCTTTTCACTGATATCCTATTGATAAACATATAAAAAATATACAAAAGTAGTAGTATACAAAAGTGTTTGAGATGTATAAATAAATGATAGAAAAGGAAAATAATAAAGAAAGAAAAAAGAAATAGTCATCTCTGTAGCAGGAATTACATGTTTGTATACTTTTAAGATCCGAAAACCGTAACAATTAGTCCTAATTAAAAATATATTACGGACTTTCATTCTTTAGATTCTGATAACAGAATCTAAAGGTGACCTTGTGTACGTGTTCTTTTAGTTAGCATGATCGCTTGACCTTAGCAAACCTTATTGTTATAGAATAAGTACCTTTTAATTAGCTAGGCGTTGAAGATTCTTATTAAAAATGTCAAAAACCAGTAATATAACCGTTGTGACTAATTTATTTCTTCTTCGTTGGTCACATCAGCTGTTTTGACTATCATTGACAGTCTTCCACACGGACCACTTATATATATTTATGTTATACCTATATTTTTTAGGTTATGTTATAACATAACCTAAAAAAAATGTTTATTTTACATAGAAATCAGAAATCGAGTACTTATCATCTAGATCGGCTCATGAACAGAATTATACTCGTAAGACACTAGACAAATAGAAATAAAAGTCGCTACCATGAAAATAATTATGTTTTAATCAAAATGTTCTGATACAAAATTAAATATAGACAATGCTGCGAAGCCGAGAGATACACAGACAGATGTAGCACCGACTGAGAGAGCTAAGTATCACACCTAAAAGCCTCTTCAGACAGAGGTTGTTAGCGGTGCAGTGGGGCGGGCTGCGTTTGAATTAAGTATCATACACTTGCATTCAAATGATGAACATGCGTTACTCGTAAATTAATAAAATTTACATTTTATGAACGCTATATGTAAAAAATAAATACAGGTGATAATAAGACAATCTTGTGTGAACTCAGGTATTACATAAACTATATTATAATATTGACAGTTACTAGTTGCAGTTGCAGAGACAATGTTACATATTTTACTGACGCAATTCGAAAATGAGATGTATGGGGTGCAAATATAGGAATACTCCTGTTTTCTTTTACTACAGATTGAAAGTATAGGTCCTGTACATTTCCTATAGGAATAGTGAAGCTTGAAAACGCCTCGACTTAACTACAGCTACTATGGCAACACATTTAAAAATAAAACCCATTCCTGTAAAAACTTCGGAATAAAAACTTAAATCACTTTTCTAATTAAATAATACATTTGATAAATATTTCACAGCAATCCATCAACTTCAATGATTTTTTGTAACAGTCCTACACAATATAATTAGTAAACTGTTACATCTTTCAATATCACGTGACCATTTCCAATTTTCATCATCATCATCACAACCCATAACTGTCCCACTGCTGGGCTTGAGTCTCCTCATATAACGTAAGGAGTACAGACCATAGTCCGCGACGCTGGTCGAATGCGGATTGACAATCTTCACACACCTTCAAGTACATTATAGAAACCTCAGGTGTGCGGGTTTCCTAACCTAAGCAAGTGATAAACTTGTAATACGGATATAACTTTCAGAAAGTTAGAGAGAGAAAATTAATTCGAAGTCACACCCCGACGTTCGAGAGACCAACGTTCGAACCACTAAGCTATCACTGCTATCCAATTTACTCATTAAAGGTAGACTACAGCCTAAGTACTACAAAGACTCATAATGTCATTAATGTTCTTTGAAAACGGCTCCAGTCTGCCTTCATATGAGGGATAAGACGTACCTTATCAATTTAGTAAGAGGCTCTACTTTTGACAACCTTTGTTCTGAACCGTCGTGTATAATCTTCAACCTTTGTTTGCACACAGCGTGTTTGAATATCTACACTAGATGACTTATAGTGTAAGCTTCGAGAATTAATGTAATACATTGTACATAGTGTATAAGATAAATATTATTCTTGGCTCAACGAGTTCTCTCGAAGTATGCGGGTTCCCATGTCCTTTCACTAAGAACGCAAAAGAATTTGGCGTAATATGGACAACGTTGACCACGTATTATCAAATGTCTCATCGCCTTGGCTGGATATTAAAAAAAATCTCAATATATCCTACAAAAAAGAATGTATGCTATTGACCCGTTTTTCTTTTCACAAACCTCATCTTTAACGTATTTCAAATCTAAAGTGGTACCAAAATGGATGCATCAAGTATTCATAAGATCGCTTAGTTACAACCAGTAAGCGCACCTACAAGCCAACGTGTATTCAGGAAAAAAATAAAATCGGTAACATTTTGTAAAATGGAATATTTCGCGGACTGGGAATAAAACATGAGAGAATCTCGTTAAGGCACAGGTAAGTAATAAACCGGGTGAAATGCCGGGTCAGTCCAGCCCGCGTTATCCGGGTGCGATAAATAATATTTCTCATTACCAACCACGCCCGGTTTTACGATGTAAATTGTGTGGTAATCAGAATTTCGGGCCAATTTTGTGATTATTAACGCATATGAACGGATGTACGGCTCACAACAGTTTGCGAGGTAACCAATATTATGTTTTTAATTTCACTTAACACAATGATTGTATCTTTTTCCGAGATAAAATATTATTAAAATGCTTCAATCTTAAATAATGTTTTACGATTAAATTCCTGCATTACTTTGCTCATTTCATAAATGGAACACATTGGAATACATGATGAAATCAATATAAGTAGTAATCCTATTATCATATTCACTTAAGTAGGAATATCAATTTTATATAAAGAACCCTTCAACTAATATACCTAGCAACTATGTTTTCTTATCAACAGCTTAGATAGGTTATAGCGATCGATGGTTTGCATTTTGCCATGCCATGCGGTACAAAACAATATGAAACGTAATAGATGTAAGTTACAATGAGAATAATGTTTTACAAATGATAATAGAAAGCATTTAAAGACGGCAACAAAATATAATTTAGCCTTAGAAATATCAGGAGTGCGTCTCTAAATTTTTATTGTGATCAATTTTCTCCGATTGAAGAAAGCACTTTGAGATGAAAAATAAATGGTAAAAAAATCATAAAGACAATTCTAGAACATTCCTTTTATTACCCATTTTTTAAAGAGGGAACAAATTGCCCTTTAGAATGTCAAGGGTAATTTGATTTGTATTATAAAAAATATTAACTAATTAATATTTTAACTTTCAACACAGCACTCGCAAAAAATATTCTATATCTAATTGTAAATTAAAGGACGAAAGACCCTAAAGTAAATGAAAGAAAACAAAAGAAAATCGCGTTGAGGATCACCAGAGGTCGAGAATAAATTTTCCTGAATTTTCAGATAGCCTTCTGACAGACCGCGGCCGGGATTTAGAAATTTCAATATTTTAATTATTGAAGTGCATAACTTAACAGACTATAAATTCAAATTTCAATAGGTGGGCCATATAATGATATTTTAATAAAAGTAATACGGAGCGATATTTTGAATAAAAAAAACAAACACTTCTTATAGACAATTAGCAGTTTTTATTTTTTCGTATTTATGTTCAAATATACGTATACATTAACTAAAAGATTTTATTTTATTATAGTCTGTCTCCAAGACAGATCAATCAGATGATTAGTCACTAAATATTAATGACGGCAGAGTAGAGGTCAATAAATGTAAAAATTACCGTAGGTAACAATGTAAAAATAATTTAATTAAAGAAAATGTATCATAAAAAATATTGGCAACTTATGTTTTTATTTTTTAATAAATATATGGCTAGTGGGACTGAACACCAGTGTACTGGTTTTTGGATATTTCTCTTACTACCGATCGCAGAAATTGCAGGTCATTTACTGTAATTGAAAAGTTCCATTGTCTTTATTTGAAGATCTTCGGATTCTTATATAAAAAACCTTCCTTTAAAATTTTGAATAACAAAAAAATCGCTTAATGGGCCGTGGCCATATATTCATATATATGAGCGTATGTTCGAATTCAAAATTATACTTTATTATTTGAAGCAATGAAAATCATGAATAAGTATAATGAAATGAAAAACGCTGCAATTCGTCTTGTTTTGAATGAAAATAGTTTTTCTCTAGTTTAATGTAAATTTAAAAAAGCCCATTCCCTTTTTACATTTTTTTACATTTTACAAACTGGTTCAACAAATTTAAACGTTAAAAAATATATGAGGCTAAAATCGACATAAAAAATTTAATGTTTGAGCATGTATTCACAAAGAAAAAACATATCGTATTCCGATTAAAACAAAAAAATCAACATAACATTCACTTAATTTGTTATTTAGACCCTACCCTAACTTCCAAACCCCACAGCGTGCCATAGCTTCATAATTATGAAAAGCTAAGCGCACTCTAGTGTACGAAACATGAAATATTTCGTTCGCGAACCTCACTCGACCGCATTCCCGGCATCTGTTGGCGGTTGGCGGGAACCCGGACCTACAGCCTGCGCCTCCTTTCGACCCCACCCCTCTCAAAGCTATCGATCGGCTGAGCCACTACAAAACCACGCTAGCCAAAGAGAACACTGCCAAAATTCTCTTTAACCAGCTATATCATAGCAAAAGCACAACCAGGCCTAATTTAATAAAATCTCATCGAATCAAAGCTTCACTGGAGACGTAGGTGAGTGACCCATCCATAAAGTTGCACCTTTTCGCCCATTCATCCAATCCCATTCATGCTGACGTAGACAGAAACGCAATTCCATGATCGTTTTCGTGTGCGGTGTGATTTCGTGACCAGTTTGTGTTGTTTTGTGGATATTATTGTTTTATTCGACGAGCAAAGTGATATTACAAGGGTAGTTCAGTGCTTTCGACGTTTTATTGGTATTGGATTATATGACTCACTGCGTTAGAATGCACAAGTGTATGCGTAATATAGACTTGCATTGCGTCAATCTTTTCAGCTTTATCGGTATTCTCTCGAACTTTTCTGGAGCATATAGCGTTGGGTCAATCATCAAGTTGGCTTATAAGCATCGTAATTTTTGTGTAGAAGAAGTAAATTTTAGAATTTATCAAAATTAGACGTTTGAAATGGAATTCTAGAACCAAATAAATAATGTATTAGTCATTTTCGAATACGGAGGTACAAAGCGAAAGTAAATTAAAATATAAAACGAAAATTTATCAGCCGTGTAAATCTGACCTATCCGGACTTAGAAAAAATTCTTCCATAGTGATACTAGTCACGTAAGAGCACTACCAAATCCCCAAATAGGATACAGAGTAGTCAGAATTACAAAAAAAAATGAATTAGTAAATTAACTCATTCCTTCTCAATTTCAGGACGCTGTCGTCGGCAGCACACCAACAGACAGTACACAAGGTTACGTACAACGGGATGATGTCTTCATTGACGACGACGGATCAGGCCTAGAGAGCGACGAGAGCTCAGGATCCGGCTGGGGTCCAGGGCCGGGCCCCGACGACGAAGACAGTAGAGGATCAGGTGACGCCCTCGAAGCACCGGAGGATGACGAAGACTATGTACCCACGACTCGCACCACCACCCTTAACACAGAAATATCGATTTATCCGGATACCGAGTCTCCAATCCTACCGCCGCTAGACGACCTGTTCGATGTAGTCAGTCGTGAGTAGAGGCTGAAGCATGCCAGTTTTGTTGCAACAATTATTTAGTTTGATGAAACAATATCGTTTACGCTCTTGCTTCAAACATCATTATCAAAAATGTTTAATTTAAGAGAAGCAAAGTGCAAAATTAAACGAACTTGTTTCATATTTCTATTATCATGTGTATTGTACATTTTGATTTACCGATTACACTAAAATTCCTCAACGTTTGTCACTGCAAATAGTATGACAATGTAACAATGGAACGTACGCCATGAATAAAACAATATTAAAAATAATGAACACAGGCCAATGTAATTGTTCATCAGGGAATAATTGTGCTGCATTCATCGTGGAGCTCTAAAAAAGCAGAGGTTAACTATGAAACGGCCTTGGATTACTAATGCGTTGTTATCACTATATTTACAAGTTTAATTGTCCAGTTGCCTCACAGTTTCCTTTTATTAGTCGCGGTGACTAGTATTCTGCTTACTATGCAGAACATTTGCTCTACGCTAACTCGTTATTAATAACTTTAATTATAAATTTTTTACTAACTTAAACTATAATTATAAGTATAACATTCTGCAAAGGAATTTGGTAAGTATTGAAACGCTTGTTCTCTTTCATAATTTTGCATGTTTTCATCATTCTAAATGTTCAATGTTAAATCATTTACGTAAATTATACATCTCTTATCAGTTTTTCTATGCTCAGATAAATATTAGCGCATGTACTGTAATAATTCGTTGTAAAGTCGTTTGAAAAGTACTATTAAACCTTTCATCTCATTTCTTCCATACGTACCGACTACAGTTTTTTCATCTTTAGTACTATCGCTGTTGATGTTGTGTCATTTAATTTCATTAAAATTTTTGATCAGAGTCATGCTAGTAGTTCCTTTTTCCAAAAAAACCCTTATTACTCTAACAACAATAACGTCAGTCTTCGTCATCATAATATAATATTTTGCTAAAGTTTCCGGAGTTGGTTTCAGATTTCCTTAATATTGTATTAACAATGTTCTTAATTGTAACTTTTGAATGTAACTAACCACACAATTTTAACAAAATGGCTATTCTATCTCTTGCATTTATTTCCTACATTATGGATTTCTACTTTCTGTAATTTGTAACATAACATATTACCTAAAACATAATAAATAAGAACAATCGCAAAAACTACAACTCTCATGTTTGTGTGACATTGAATATTATTGATATTGGAAATAAAATACAATATAAAACTATAAATCTTATCTAATATAATTCCAGCACGGGTCTCGTCAAATAGTAACCAAGGTAACGAAGGTGCGGGCGAGCCGCGCGGCGCGGGGGAGGACCAGCCCTCGCGCCCAGACCAGCCTGGAATCAGCATATCATCTGGAGAGGACATCGATACTTCTGTGGTAAGTTCTTGCCGTATACTGTACAAGAACAAGTATTTAAAATACTTTACATGATTATGTGCGTTCAATGTAAAATCGACATCTACATGATTATTCTTATGTCTGTTTGACACGACATAATTGCAAGAGTTCGAGTGATCGAAAGGATAAATTAATTTTTACATCCAATTTCGCTTATATAGTAAGGGAATGAAAACCAAGTATGAGTTAACTTTTGAGGATAAAGTAAAAAAACAAATGAATGACGAATTCATCTTATAACGTATTACAAATAATTGTGAGAAATAACTGTATTATGGCTACATCCTTATCTATTTTACTAGAAATTCTTGACATCCCTAATAACAATCCCTACTTTTAAAATCAACACAAAAGGAAAACTATACTGAAATCTTCTCCATCTGCAAAAATTGGGCATTAGTAACTAGCCGCTTTTTTTAAGGTGGGGAAAACTTATAAATATTTCACGACCTTCTTTCAGCTTTTAATGACGTTTATGCTTTACTTAACATTAAAAAGTTATATTATGCATTACAATGTATTCATTTTAAATGTATCAAATTCCAGGACCAGGACCAATCAGGCACAAACATCAAGACGGAGACGCGGCCAGTCGATAACGTCGTCTTCATCATGGACGCCAAACCTGAAGACCGCGCCACCAGCTTCTTTGCTCAGCCTGGTATTCTTGCGGGTTGGTATCAGCATTTATTTATTTACATTCAGTTACAAGAATATACTCATTGCATCTAAGTAGAACCTGGGCGGCATTTTGCGACAAGCATTCTCTATCAATATTGGTTTAAGCAGAGAACAGAAAATATAGAACTGGTTCCATCCCATTAGCAAACCTTTGCAAAGCTCGTATACTAATTTATGTACGTATACGTACGTACTTATGGGATATACAAAAGTATAGCAACAAAGACGTACTTAATACTAAAAACTTTGCCAGACTGGACTAAGATTAAATATATTCAGATCAATCTAAGAATAAAGAAATCAAATATTATTTACTCGTCATTTGTTTATTTTTTCAGGCACTTGTGATCGAATTGTATCTATCATGTAAAATGCAATATTACATTACAAATATCATCGAATTTAGATGAAATCGGTTTAAAGCTTAATTTGGTTCTAATATTATGACTCTCCTAGTCTTGGGCCTTCAGGCACTTGGCTAAATACCAATTGGTGGATTTCATACTATTTCTAGAAAATTAAGGAGATATTTCAAGAACATAAGTTTCATAGACCGATAAGATGACGACGATGATTCCAACTTCGGCTTCATTGCTGTGGCCTTTAGATAATGCGAATTAGTTATAAAAAACAAAGTTATTAAAAAGGGATCCAAAGGATTTCCTTTAAATTATTAGTTTATAGAAAACTTCTTAACAACCTACTTACTTTTTATAAATTTAAATATGCGTTATGTTTGAGTAATTGATAAACATAATGATGTTTTTTTTATTTTACACCAGACTAAGGGAACACGAAAAACATAATACCTAATAAGAAAATTGTATTACTTTTTCAGCTGTTATCGGCGGTGCGGTAGTAGGGCTGTTATGCGCCATTTTAGTAGTGATGTTCATAGTATACCGCATGCGGAAGAAGGACGAGGGATCGTATGCGCTCGACGAGCCCAAAAGAAGCCCTGCAGCTGCGTCTTACGGGAAAGGTCACAATAACCGCGAATTTTACGCGTGAGACGAAACAGAACAAACCATGCCACGTGTTTACTAAATAGCGCCATTAAAAACAGAAAACAAATATGGCCGAGCGACCATAGATATGATTTTCCCGCCAAAAGCGGATCATAGATAATCTCACTAAACCTATAGAATGCTTTTCGTTACTCGCTTCTTTGTAAACAAAATAAATTTCTAACGTGGCTGAATTTGTTCTGTAAATGTCTTCGTAACGAAAAACATAAAATTATCGATTGAATATCCGTTTTTTAATATCAAGATGTACTGATTGTACTATAAAATGTACAAACCACGTACTATCACGTTGTTAAATTAATCGAGATATGCACTTCTATGAATGATTGATGTAATTTGAAACAATTTGTAATATCAATGTTAAGACCAACTTTTAGATGTCATGTTGAGATACGAATGTCATGTGACAATGTCTTTTTGTCTTAATATTATACTATTAGAGATGATAGCTCGATTTTTGAGACCAATGTGGTTTGTGTGTTGTTGAGGTATCACTAATCTATAGTAGTTGAATCTGAATGGGAGATCTTGTATAATGTTTTCTGTAAAAAGTAAATGTGCCATCCGCTTCCTCTCCTACTGTACATTGCCAATCACACGTTAGTGTTATCTTCGCGTAGATTAACAATAAAATCTCGAATTAGTCTATGGACGTGTCCATATCCTTTATGATGTAATGAAATACTGATTACTTATATACTTATAAATTTTGCTTGTTTCTATGATGCCGAATCATGATATAAATGCTGCATTCAAGAAATAGGCAGCATAGCGTTTTTACAGTAGCTTATCTTTATACAGCATAGTGTCGTTATTCTCATAAATTTTATCTTTATAGATAGACCGCGAATTACATCCTAGTGTATGGAATTAAAATATAATTTATTCGTATAAAATGTCGTAGATATAAAAGCTATAATGATCGGTGTCGAATTTTATATACTGTCTGCTTTTATATAATTTGTATACTGCAATACCCATTTTTGTACTTTTCGTAAATGTAATATTGTTCCTATGTAAATTTAATAATAAATCATATCTTCAACCCATATCGCGTTCTATGCTATCAGTTTTCTTTTTTTTATAACAGATTATGAATTTCTGTATATTTTCCATGTTTTGGCTATGAATTATAAGGAATTGAATGTGTTATCATTCTTAATATTAATGTTTTATATTTTTGTCATGCTATTTTATAAGTTACATTTAATTTAATTTTCTGTTAATTAAATAGGTTGTGCAACGAATTTTTATTCGCGCGTTTTGTCCTCCATTAAGTGACCATTCGTGCCATTTTTTAAATATTTTTTTCTAACAATCAGACATGCCTATTTTAATTTGGTAGCTTATTAATTTATTTTTTAAATTGAATGTATATTTTCTCAAATTGCAATAAGCTTAGGTCAATTACTTTTTAATAATATCAAAGGCGATAGTAATGTGAACATTGAAAAATCAATGTTTTGTAATTTTTTATTCTAGGATCCGCAACCGTTCAATAATATAGGTAGGGATAATAATATTCGGGTGTAAAATATTTAAAACGAAGCACTTATTGACAATTTCGATTGAAGAATGTAGATTTGTATTAATTGTATCTGATAACTGTTATCTATTTGGAACTGCACAAAATTTGTAAGGTATTCATCGCGTGGAGCTCCACTTAAGATGGGCTATCGCTAAGTTGCTGTTTTAACGTTTAATGGTTAGTATATAGTCTGTGGGACACTTACTGTTAAGCGAGTTAACTTTAATACAACTAAAAACTAAAGAGTAGCTACATACTGCACTTATTTTGTATATTTGGCGGGAAATTTGGTGAAATGTCAATATACTTCAAATACTGGCATAATAGAAAATCTTAGGGCTTTAAATCTTCATGAGAAAAATTGCCATAGATACGGTTATTGAAGGCGCCAATGATATTCTGTTAAAGTGTTTGCTAATTACTTTATCTAATAGTATTTACAGTGGCAACATGAAGTGTAATCTAAACACAATATTAGTTACCTGCTTGTAAATGCGGCTCAATTATAAATGACAAGTTTGAAGCCAAAAACATTCCTTTTGCGTCAACAATCAATTTGCTAAAAAAAAAGAAAAAATTCGTGCATATACCTAAAAGCTCACCTAGTGTAAGTGTAAAGTAATTGTAAATTCTTTTAGTGCTAACTCAGTAACTTATACAGTTGTAGTAATCATCCGTGACCAAATATATTTCTTTGTTATGTTTCATAGACAAAAATATAATTTATGCAATTTTTTTTATACTCATTACCATGACTATTGCTTGAGAATTACCGGCCAGTCCGTGAAATCCGCAAGTTTAAAAAAAAAATATTTGATATATAATAGAAAAATACAAAAACTATAAAAAAATAAATTTCAATACTCAGCATTTTTTATGTTAGTGATTTTTCTAATATATTGAATTATTTCCTTTGTGTTACAAATAGAAGTACAACATTTCAGTGAAGCATATTTTGAGATCAATGCCTAATAGCCATGACAACAACAAGGTTTCATAACTGAAAAGAAAAATTGGATTTCTTCATCAGCAAATGATAATGGGTATAGAAAATATGCAATGTTCAATGTTTTTACGTTAAAATAAATGTATGACATACATTTAAAATGAGTTTATATCTACGCAAATCATTTCTCAACATTACTTATGAATAATTGTTAAACATTTCTAACCAGCACAATAGTTTTTACAAAGTAATATAATTTCAATATATTTTGCCAATCTGATATGTTTAAATCTAACGGCTGAATGAAAAAAAAGGTGTAAATTATCAGTTTCTCAACAAATTT
>DWPA01005216.1:0-12036 GCA_018251375.1 Calpodes ethlius
TAACCAATAATGTTATAATGATATCGACTGCAAATTCGGAGGCTTAATACTCAAATAATCCCTTCCTTGCTGTGAACTAGACTAGATAGGATTATTTCTGAAAACTTCAGTGCCATGCAATCGTTTTTATCACTGGAGTTAAACATTATTTCAATATTTACTTGATAAAATGATTTCCTCTTTCATATTTCTCCTGATCCTCTTATAATCCTATAGTACCTGTTATAGACTAATTATATTGTAAGACTTGAAATTGTAGTGATTGTCTTTGACCTGACGAGACTGGCTAAGACTTAACTGAATATAAAAAACAATCAAAGAAAACAAACCTATGAAGTTTTTAATTTATAATTATCGTACACGCTTAAATCAATTAGACTACATTATGATGTACCAAGGGTAATTAAAACATTTACATCACATCTACTAAGTCATCAACTTTCAAAGCGATGTGCACTTAATTATGTAACAATACATTCTAAATTCAAATATATTTTCTTAAAAAAATAAATCCCAAATTCTATGTCCCGCTATGAACGCACAAAAGTTTGGCATCTCTATAAAGATGGGGGTACATACAATACAATCAAACGGTACCAAGAGTCGCAGGAAATAAACGTGGCGAAGGCGGAGCGGAGGGTAGATATGCGAACGCAAATGTTGCCGGCCTCTGAAAAGCTCTCAATCGGATGCCGCGCTACATAAATAAGACTGGATGAAGGTGCCCTTATCTATGGACGCTTGTCACTTCTTACCTTTGAATGTAGCTGGCGGAAGAACAGAAGAGGCTGCGCTGAATGTTGTAAAATGAAGTGTCTGTCCCTTTCATATCTTTATAACTTTTAGCAGTACTAGAAACTAGGAAAAGAATAGTAAAAATATGGTGTACAAAAAAGTTGGCTTCAACTCATGACCTTCATTTAGCTATAATCTTTGATATCGTCCCAAGGTCTGAACAGATTTACAAGATTCTTGAAAGCGAAGAATAAACTGTAGGTTTATTTATACTTCAATGCAAATAAGATTACGTTAATAATTATAATCACTACAATAGACCCGCACCTTAAATAAATATTCGCATTTTACTTGTATCAAAGTGAGGTGTTAAATTCGTCTAAAGCGGTGTCCCATAGAAACTGTCTATTGAACCGCGAAGCATTTGTAATCGTTTAATACCCTCAATTCTTTATCAGCGCGAGGGTGTCGTGTTTATGCGGATTCAGCCCCCACGCTTTTAATGTATAACTTGACGAAAACTCTGATTACGACAATTGATACAAAACACGTGATATATATACACATCGGTAATAAAATACAATCTGTCACATGCATCTGTTAATAAAAACTTTATTTATATGTACATAATGTTTTATTTAGTAACGATCGTGTATATTTTCAATGCTTGGACTTATCTTATAAACTTGAGAAGCTGTTCGAACATATTAATTTGTAACGGTGGTTCAATGCTATAATCCAATCACATTACGTCAAGCATAGCGTGCCCTTGGCGGTTAGTTTGTATTAAATTCTCAAAGGTTCCGGTATAAAACGCGAGCCGAGTAATTCAAGAAACGAAACAAACTCTACAAACTAAGCCAAACTCAATAATGACGTCATTTGCTTATCAGTTGACCATTACCGAAAATCGAACACCACATTACGCAACGTCCGAAGCGTCCTAACTGTCCCGGGACGATATAAAAACATCTTATCGAACACTCTCCACTGAATACTGTCATCGATCGCAATATTTACTTTGAAAAACACATAAATTCGTTCCATTTACAAAAATAAAAACATTTTCCACTCTTATCGTGTTCGATTTTAAACGGTGCGCCATCGGTAGCTAAGTTGGGTACACGGTTTTTGTCCTCCGTTCCCTTTTTTCCGGGGGGGAATTTCTTTTCGGCAATTTAGAGGCGAGTAGATAATAAAAGGGCTCTAACTGCTTCGATCGCACCCTAATGAAAACTTGAAAACTGCTCATTTCTGTATCAATAATTTATCCTATAGGAACAAATGCATCTAATTGATACCAACCTGAAAACACAATATTTGCAATAAATTTTCTCAGTTGTTACAAAAATTCGAACATACGGATATATCCTACACAGAAAGCCCCGTTAATTAAACAATCTTATCTTTTCCCGTTAATACCAATAAAAAACTCAGTAAACAAATACTTGACCAACTTTTAATCACAAAGAGCTAAACAGCTATCAAGTTACTCCCATTACAGTGACTAACTGTATAACGATGATATTTTCATTAATTTTTACATAAAACTTTGTCTTTTATACCCTTTACATTCGGTTTGCTTCAATGTATATGTATGTATGAATGTAATTAATCCTTCTTACTTCATTTACACTTGCAAGTGTGTTAAAAAGATAACTTATGTAATTTACTATCTTCAACTGGTCTTACCTTAAAATCTTTTATCATACATACACATGCATGTAATATTATATTGAGAAAAAATGCTAAAAGAAACGTAATTCCAACTCCTCCAACGCAGATATTTTCTGAGATCAATATAAACTTCTTAAGTAAATCTAAAAAAACAATTATTTTTAAACTATACCTAATATTGATTGAAAAATATTGATCATGACTAAAATAGGCATTATTCGGCTTTAGGTATATAACTACTTATAAATGTTATTATATTTGCAACATAATGTTTTAAAGTGTATATCACTTTATTGACAAAAGTAACAATATTTGACTTGCATTTGTATTGCGCCATAATTACGCAAATTACGTCATGTAGACTCAATCACTCTTTGAGACTTGTTAAGATTTATTTGATTTCTTGGCAATAAAATAGAACGCATACTTAGTATTCATCAATACTCCTACAAAAACTTAAAAAGCTTAAGTAAAGAGAACCTTTTCGCACTGTTTACAAGAATTAACGAAAAAAAATTTATATACGAGGAAATACATTTATATTGCAATATTTGACCCAAACAACTAAGTAACAAACATTACAAATATAATAAAACTTTTTAATAATTCAGTGCGTACAAACATTTTTATATGTATTGTTATTAAGGAGTTCCTCGTGCAGAGATAACGCTGGACGTAGTCAGGTCATGTTTTTCATAAAAATGCATTGTCATCGGAAACATAGCAGTATACAAATTTTCAATTTATAAGAGGAATTAGTCCAAATTTAACTTACAAAGTTTAACTCGAACAAACAAACTAACAAACAAAGCGAGTTACATAAAAGATTATAATAATGTTTAAATTAAGCGGAGATGAAAAAACATTGTTACCGGTATGAAATTTTAACATATCACATTATGTTCATCTCAGACTAGCACTTGACCCACTTCGTTTCCATTCTGGGCAAATCGAAAATCGATGTGGCAACGACCCCTCCAGCCGGGGCGCGCGCTGCCAACTCCCGCGCTCATCCTGAATATCTTAAATATCCAATCAATATTACGACTTCGCATTTCATTCTAATAAAATCATAAAAATCTATGTCTCATACCTATATATAAAAATCCCATGTTGATCCGCGTCAACCTCCAAATCTTCGCAGCCATTTTAATTAAATATGCACTACCTATGTGTAACTTGGTCCGAATTATTTGATAGTATAGTTTTGATAGGCAGGCGACAATGGTATCGAGATTCACTAAGGAATCAGCTTAAATACTGGACGCTTTAAAATTCTTCCATTATATAAGTCATTCATGGTGATTAGAAATAGGTAAAAATGTAAAAAATTAAACTCGTGTGGACCACTAAAGCATTAAAGTGATGAATTAGAATCAGCAACTAAGAACTGGTTTCATTATTTTTACCCACGAGGGTTAAATAGAGTTTGAAAGTTTGTTTGCAAATCTGTTGATTTTGAAGAAAACATTATTAAAATTAGAATTTCTTTAGATGTAATCCTGAAAAAAAAATGGCGGAATAAAAAAAAACTATGTACAAAATTATATTTGAAAATACGCACATTCTGAAGCAAACATTATACAAATTATCATTTGGCGTTCTGATTAAAATATTGAAATAATAGTTAACTATTTTATAAAATCAACCTCTATGGGTGCGGCAAGGAAAAAAATATGTTTGAAAATCCGCCGGATTTAAAGCAAGGTTAATGCTAAACAGAAATTTATAAAAAGTAAAAAACCTGTTTCTATTATATTGTTTTTAATCTGTACCCCCAAGAAACATAGTATTTTTTCGAAATCAATTAAAAGTAGTTATGTGCTGGCAAATCCGTGTTAAAAAGGAAAACTATTAACTTCGATTTCCAATAAAAGATAAGACAATTATTTTATTTAACATGTTTTTCTATGGATATAATAGGAAAAGGAACAAACATAATATATTACAATACTTATTAATTATTATTTATTATACGTACTTAACTGCATTATACACATTTAAGTTATACACGTATTAAGTATCAACATTGATATATTTGAAACACCGTATTTCATATTTATTCATTTGCTACAGTCATTTGTTTTTTTGTTAATTTTACCTTCATGGTCACTAACAAAATCTGTGTAGGTACCCTCTCTTTTCCTATTACAATATATGGTACAATATTGACTCAAAATCGAAAAAGGCAGTCGTATGTGCTAAGATCTTTTTATCTTTCTAAGAACTAAAGCTATACGATATTTATACTTTTTTGTTGCGGCGATGTAACTTTATTGAGTATACTATCAAAAGTATTTTATATGTCCCTACCTACACATACCTACGTAGACAAATAGTTTTAACAATTTCGTGAGAGCGGTTGGCCGCGTTTTTTCTATCCGTCGGTTATTCCCCCCATCCACGTGGCGGTCACTAATTGCTCAGCTGGGACGCCACACCAAATGTGAGTTTTCTATTTCAAGATAAAAATAATATTTGTTATATTAAACATTATGTAATTGGACCTTATATTTAAGCTACGTTTATTACGCTCGCGGTCGCAATAATCGTAAATTTAGACGGAGCCATTTGTAAGGCGCTGCATTTCTTACGTAATTATTTATGAATTTTAAGGTAGAGAAAATAATAATATGGATATATTTTTATCTTTTAAATAACATTATATAAACTCGTATTATTGTAGTTACTTAGTCACTGATTATTATTACGAAAACTAATTATACCTACCTTGGAATCTTGACTTGATTCTCTATAGTACAATCGGTGGACATTAACAAATGTAGTTAACTTTAACAACTTAACAAAGGTCTATTGTATTGTAAATTGTACTAGTTATATATAACAGAGAGTGCAGATTTATATTTCAACTACAGAAGTGCATTTTTTTGAGTCACGAAAATAAATTCAGTTACATAATATCAATATACAATTGAATGAATACTGAAATTTTAGAAAGGGTTAGAATATAAAACCACTCTTAGTTTCTGGAATGTTTTATTAGCTAAAATAGAATTAAGTATAATATTAATTTTCATCACATTACATTTCACCTCATTCTCTCAACATTCTCTGTTATCGACCAATAGTTTGCTTGAATCTCTGTACGAACAGATTGACAGTAGAATTATAAAATATATACATATAACTTGAAATTAAATGAAACTTTATGCACGTATTTTAGTTAAACATTTTGAATCTCTGCTGAAACTCATAGAACTCATTAAACACAAAAGGTACACCCTAACAATTCTTATATAATGATCTTCGCAACCACATTTACAATGTAGCAACCGGCAAGAGGTTTGTAACTTTGAAACGCGAACGAGAAAATTAACGCGCGCCCGCCATATTGAGATTGTTTCAAATGTGGAATTATGTACAAGTTACACCACATGTCCTTTCTCGGAATCCGGGAACTTCTCCATGCGTATTCGAATTCCTGTATGGAGTAGAAATACGGCTTTATAGGAGTAAAATCATACTTTCTCCTCGACGGGCGCGGGGTTCGCCGTACTAATGACCGCGCGGGGCGAGGCATCGCCTACCTATAGGTATCTACACATGCCACGACAACCACACTTTATATTGCGTTTAGCAGGCTACCCACACTCTTGCTAGCTACACACACATACACACCGGCTCGAGAATGCTTTTTTGTTATTCCAACGAACACTATTTTCTTTTGACGGACGGCGATACAAAAGTTACGGTAACAATTCCAGTAGCTTTGCAAGAAACGCGAATGTGGCAATAGTCTACGTTTCTTTGTTGCCGTCATAACGTTTTTAGTGTGGCTCAAAAAATTCTGTAGTGAATTAAGGCTGCTTTTAGACGTAATAAAAGTACGGTACCTCCGTGAGAAGCGTTTAACCTTAGTTTAAAAATAAACTTGAGCTAATACTTAGACCAACTATAATTTTGCAGGTAATGTCAATACTATTTCTAGTAAGACACTTTAAGACAGATCTGGTTTACGAATGTTAAAATGTAGAAGCTACGTAAGAGTGACGTGTGGGGCGGGAATTGTTCGAGTTATATTGAATTGTCTTACTTAGGATCAATTAAAAAGGCCCGTCAAAATCTCGCAAGTCACGTCGGGGCTTCCATGTGTTACGGCAAAAGGCGGCGATGCTACGAACTGCTGACTCATGGACCCCGTGTCAAATCTCAATGGACACAAGCTAAACTGGTGTTAAGCACATGTACTGATTACTTATGCTTTGTTATTTCCTACTTTCTGGATAATCACTAACTTTACATAGGTACGCTTTATTTTGAACTATCTATCAACCTTTGAAGATTCGCTGTTGGACATAGGCCTCCCAAAATTCGCGCCTCTTGGTGCTAAATTAAAAAAATAATATAGGTAAATGTATCAGTACTATTATATTAGGTACTAACTTTCATACAAATTAGACCTTCAACAATTTCTGGACATCATTTAGTTACACGAATCCTATTACAGTCAATACAAGTACAATTACAGACCTTCTTATAAAATATACGATTTTTAGTCAATATAACGTTTTTCTTAAGTTTTACTGAGCTACTCTGTACTTTTGTGGATAATTTTAGAGTTCGATTCACTTCACAAAGTAAGACTTCCTTATATAACGTGATTAGAACTCAAAAACGATTAGAAATATTTCAGCCATATCCTTTACTACCTATATTTCATGACTGCTATCTGAGAAACATTTTTTAAATCTGGCTCTTCGCCAAGTTTTTAAGCTAGATCTTTTACAATTGAATTACATCGCCATTTATTCTTGAAAGCTGATGACAATACCACTGTTTACGCATCCCTGTATTAAAGTTGATCTATATAGATAGATAGATTATATACTTTGTCTTAAAACTATAACTTTTCATAAAATAATTATATAGTTTATGCCAGATTAACACTGTCAAATTGGCCTTTTGACACATCTATCTTATTTTCTCACTAAATATTGGCTTTAATAATTATTTTCATTTAAATGTCACGGCCACTTTTGCATCCTTACGTGTTCATTAGCGCGCTAACAATGCTGTAACATAGATGTTGCGAACAGTTTAGCGCGCTAATTAATACGTTAATCGACACAATTTAATAAGAGATACAATTTGTTTGGAGCTCCATTAATGTAGCCTAGTATTTACACGTTAATTAAGGCGTATTTTTCCGGAGCCTAACGACGTGTTAACATTTTAACGTTAACGCAAATGCATAAGAGACATTATCATCATATCACAACTAAATACGCTTAGCCAACACATTAAACTCTTAGAATTATTATTATTAGAGATGATTTATGATTAATCATAATATAATTCTATTTTTTCATCAATTTCACGGACATGCATTCTTAACCTTATGGCCTTGAAGTACTAATATTATGCATAAGCAAGACATTGCCACTTTACTTATTTTGTTAAAAATCCCGCGATGCATAGTTTATTTGAATAGATATATATAACGTATATACAAAAAAAAATTTACCGCCCGAGTGTCTCTTGATACCTGCCGTCTTTTCGTTTCTAGTTTACACATTGCCGCCCCGAAGTATGTCCGGAATAAACATAATCAAAATTTGAATCGACAAATGTACTGTTATTATTACTCCATTCTATCAACATTACCCAATCCGAGAATATTTTAAAACGTGAACCATTAAAGACGGGATTCAATTTTATACTACAACAAACATAAAAAAATGTGTTACACATTCTGACTTTCAAAAATTTTACATACGATATGATATCCAAATTGTTATTGGAATAACGCATCATCCATCAGGCGCGCAGTCCGTGGGGTGAGCAGATCGTCACGTGAGAACGGGACGTAAGAGGCGTTTCGAAGAGGTTAGAGAGAGATGGGGATAAAGTTTTAAGAATTTGCATAATCTGCTCGGGTACTTTATCATAGAACCACGTGGCAGTGACTAGTGCAGTCGCGGATTACGCGCGCCGGATTAAATCGGCACATCTCGATGCGAGGTCGTTCGAGTCACGCGTTCGCTTTCCCTCCAACTTAATGCATTATGACGAAAATCTTTCAATAGCCCCAAGTTACTTAATGTTTTGAAAAATTACGCCGCAACACTAACTACTACAAAGCTCTGAATAAATACTGAAGCAATAAATACGATTCATTTATTCTTCTTGTCTCTCTTATTCATTCATATTTTAATAACCACAACGAAACTCATAACGATCTTCAATATTAGTTTAGGGTATTTTTCAAATCTTGCTGAGATTATTACGTAACAGTCATTATCTAGAAATGTAATAAGTTTAACTTTAGTTGGAACCGTACAACAAACAAGCGTAATCCGCTGACCGGAATGGAAGCAAGTAACAATGATCCGAGTTTTATATGAAATGATAAATATTACACCGGCAGTCAGGGTCGTCCAAAAAACGCTTAACTTGTCCGCTACAAAAGGAAAAAGCCAACGTCTTCCGTTCGGTCGGAGCCAGAGAAAAAATCTTCGCGAGGGATCCGAGCCTCCCATTTATCATATTCCATATTCATTTATTCGTCAAGTTCTGGATTCATTTATTCGTCATGTCTTGATTTCGTCTCATTTATTATTAAAAATGAACTGTCCAGAACAGAACGTGAATACGACATCGGCCTCGGGCCACTGTTTCAATCTTAGGATAATTTCATGCCGAATTAGGTCACTGCACAGAAGAGATACAATTTTCGGATTTTTAGTACACAATAAACTTAGATTGAGCTAACGATTGCGTATCTAATGTTTTTAGTTATTGATTTAATACCCTCTTTTGTATCTGAAGGTAGCGAAGATTATTTACGGCTATAATGGACATTCGATGTCACTAAAACTGACTGGAAATACAAGTTTGAAAGTGACTATAATTATGGTGTTTTACGCGACCTTCACCTTTTTAAAGATAATAACAACATGAAAATACTTTCGAAATTACTCTACATTCAGAGGCTACTGAAGAAGGATAAATTCCTAATAAGTACCATGTTTACAGGTAATAAGTATCAATGAAAATGACAAGTCTATACTAAGAAATAAAATTGCATGTATTTGTTATATCACAGCGAAGTCATTAGTCAGTTATTGACAGTCATCTGTCAAAGATACATCTCCCCTAATTGAAGCCTGACCGATCGATTTTGGAACCTTTGAATCTTTAACCACAACTGATTCACTACTGATTTAGTACTATTTTAGTGATACTTATAACGATGGGTCCCGGATTTGATTCCCGGCTGAGGTTTGTACTTATAAGGGGTTAATATTTATTCTCAGGTGTAAGTCCACATTATAGCATGAACGTGTTGATGTTTTTAACAATGATTCTAGAATCATTTGTCTTAAAATTATAAATGACACTAATCTTTTCCGGTGCTAAGGAATAAACCAATTATAAACTTGGATCAAAACTTGGATAAACTTAAATCACAAGTCTTTATACTTGTTACAATACCATACCTATTATACTTCCCCACCACTGTGACATTGTGGTAATAAGTCTAATGTCACCTCATGTGACAACACTGACACAAGGAGAAGGTATGATCTATATCCAAACTCTGTAATCCATCCTGTGATCGGTAATCCGCAAAAATATTTTTTCTCTCTATGGGGAATGCCTTACTTATTAACTAAAAGACATTCTAAATGCTATGCACCTGCAGCAAGTACATTGTAAATTTCCTAGGTGTCTAATAATAATTTGCTCTTTCATAGACGTAGTCAGCATACTGTGGGGCACGGGGCATCTATCGTAGATCGCGCACTGACCCATGCGATGTGTGATGAATAACTGGATAAGACGCCAAGAATGTTAACGCCCCTTTAATGATCGAACGAGAAATAAATATAACTACTCATTATTGTTATATATCAAAGGTTACGATAAAATAAGCAATGATTAAAACAGGTTATTCAATGATAATACAGCGCATAATCTCTATATTTCATGCGTAGGAGACAGGGTCAAAGAGTGCGGGGCACGGGGCATCTATCGGATAGCACGCTGACCTGTTCAAGTGATGGATAGCCGGATAGGATACTGGTACTGAGGTCGGCGTAACTCAAACGACAACCCTCACCCAGTTTCACATTGTGCCGTGGCTTAATAAAATTAATTTAAAGCGCTGGAATCCAAGTCCGAAATTTTATTCATTTCTTTTTTTAAAGATATAAAGTAACCATTGTATTGTGTTATTAAACTATCTTTATTAAGAAGTAGAATTGAATTTCGTCTTAATTAGAGGTGCGTGTGTACTTTAGTCTTACCTTAATAAAATTAAATCTCCGTTTATAGTTAACATCAAAAAGATATATAACAAAGTTAAGAAAGGAACGTATTCAGGCTTGATATAATAATATGAGAGAGAGAGAATTTTTTTACACGATAAATATTTGAAGGGTATCAGTAATTAATAATAAACATTATAAACTACTACTGGACTCTGGATATGAATCTCTTCACAGAATGACATGCGGTAACATTACAACCTAGACTCGTACAAATTGGCAGACTACCCGCCGCGAAAAAAATTTGATTGCACATACTATGAACGTTCGATTTTTATATATAACTTATTACTAAGGGCATGGTATTTTGTAGAATATTCCAAGAAATAATTAATTTGTTACCTATATAATAATTTCTAATGAACATAAACAACATAATACAATATTATCTTTTCGCGCGGAGACGACAAAAACGTGACCCTTCCAACGGCAGCAACGTGACGTGTGATGAATGACGTGACGCGGGACATTTTGTTTCTGCTTATATTTACTTCTGGATGTGATCCACGGAATAAGTTACGTAACGTTGATTAACATATGTTTTTTTGTAGCCTGGTTTTTCACCGGCCAAATAAAATCATCGAACGTGTGTAATATATAAAAAAATAATTATTAAAATAAATCACACATTCGAATATTTTGAAAATCGAACGAAGCAAGTGAGAATATTTAATCAACTGTCAAGCTACCACTGATTCTAGGACAAAAACGCTCTATTTTCAATAAGTGGCCGGAATGAAGAATTATTATGTACCGATGGTGTTATTAGTGTGACATTTATCATATAGGTATGAATAATCAGTATAACTAAAAAGTTACCTTTTGTTACCACACTAATACGATAATCCAGAAAATTCGTAAAGAAACATCCGTAGTTATGGCTGGGGTCGAACGGAATATCATCCATGTGTAAGCAATCTCAACAATAAAAGGGCAGTATTTGTGTGGGCTGTCAGTGGTTCATAATACGCCATTTCGCCAAAGTAACAAATGAGGCGCATTACTAGTGACTCGCGTCCCTTCATATGTCACACACGGTTCTTGCCGTCTTCGAAAGAATGATGAAATGTATTCGTCTTTATACACATAACGTGAATAAATCTAGTAATATAAAAATATAATATAATTATTCATATTAAACACGTACAATAAAAAAATAATTAAGTTATAAATAACAAGAAAAATAAAAATAAAAAAAAAATACAAGTGATTTCAGTTAATCTACATTTGGCCAAAGTCAAGGAGTCCATGCGTCGGGTTATGACCGAAGCCCTGAGTCCAGTATTGGGACAGTTATAGATTGTACTGACTGACAACCTCTAGCAAACTATCT
>DWPA01005217.1:0-12035 GCA_018251375.1 Calpodes ethlius
AGTTTCTTAAATAATGCTAAAGACAAAGATGGGTATACTTATAATCGTTCCATCTTTTTATTTCACTGTGAGATCTCATAGTACCGTTTGCGAATACGGACTAAATGTTTGTCATTTTACATTGAACTCATACAGCTATTCTCTTTATTTGTATGTACCTACGTATGTATTTACTACGTACTACAAGTAGTTATTACTGTTCATGGAAACCTAACTGTCATTACTAAGCCGGATAAGTAATTGCTTGCCTTTCCAAAGAAATGTTGATTCATTAATGAAGACGTTGAGTGACAATATCATCGCAGAAAGAACCATTACTTCCGTACATCCGAGAGGGCTTGGCTGTATTAAGATTCGACTGCGTTTCTATATACCTACTTCCATAACTGCGTATAAAGTTCTTCCCTAGTTGTCCAGAATTTATTTAGGCGTAAACCTAGCTACTTAGCTAACCAGACTCGGTTGACGTTTAGAGAATTGACTAAATCTAGCCTAAAGTGAAAAAAGTGGTCGTTAAAATCTTACTTGCTGAGCATGTGGCAACTCTCGGCGTTAATGACATCGTTGAACATGAAAGAAAAGGCTAAAAATAGTTCCGACGTTGCTGGAAAATATTATGGCTTATAATATCTTACGGTATCAGAACTTGGGGTATTACTTGTAACTATTAGATTGGAATACAGAACGAATGGGGAATATAAACAATTTTAGGGAAGATATAAAACGGCGTATAAATAGAAAGAATCGAATATTTTTACTGTAAACTTTAAATAAGTTAGTCATGTGATAGATTAAAAATAACTAAGACGTACAAAAGGCGGTCTCTATAGAGCGATCTTTTCCACACAACCTTCAGGCAAAGGACAGTAACGAAACAAAACAAAGGGATTAGGGGTATTTATAGATAACTATACTTACACAGATAAAGTAAAACTACATTAATGAAAAATTAATGTTTAGTGTCAAAACTACAAAGTTAGAATAGTTTCAACTGAATTTTAAAGGATACCTTATGTTAAATACCTAATACTTAATGTAAATTTGAAACATGATAAATTGTTTCGTACACGACATTAGTTTTTAGTAAATATTAAAATTTGTACATAATTAAAATAAAATTGGAGAACATTCATTACTTTACCAATAATTATTAAGAAATTGATATAAAAAAATGTCATCTAAACTACGCAGTTTGGGCACTCTACCTAGAACACTTGCAAGATATCCCCGCTATCCTGGCAAACTAATTCTTAGAGCAAAATAGCTGCCGGCCTTTGGAACTACTGACGTGAGGACCGATCTTTTCGACATGTCTTTCATGAAAGACTTGATTCCAATCTATCACAAATTCATTTCAAACAAGCATCGCAAATACAAAAAAAAATACTTTAATAAACTTTAAAATATCGATACATATCACGTGACCATTATGATGTCATCTGTTCTCTTACGTTAGCAACGAGCATGAACTACATCGTATACGACATGAATCGGTTCACTAATAGTTTATATTGTATTTTCCAGAATTACTATTACGGAAACTACTGTTTCGCCTCCAAATCATTTATTTTAATTCATAAACTGAATATAATTTGACCATTTTGAATTTAAATTAAAGTTTTCTACTGGTTCAAAGGCTTCCTTCCTGGTTTTAAGCGTTCATTTTTCCGATCGTCGACTACGGTGATGTGTGCTATTTAGAGCTGAGTGAGGCCCTCTTCAACAATGCCGTCCACTTCGTATTCTACCTTCGTAAATATGATCACAACTCTTATCGTTCTAAGCTGAAATGGCTTTATATCCACGATCAACAATTTTTTAGGATGCTTTGTTTACCTTGCTATTCTTTGATTTTCTTTCACTGGATTACTTAAAACAATAATTTCATTATTTATATTGTTCCCTTGATCAACATTTTTGCTCAGTGAGTCCTTCGTTGCACACGTCTGGTCTGACTTCGTTCGTAATTCTTTCATTTACCACGCTAATGACTTTGGAAACTCGCTTAATAATTATGTACCAATTACGTGAATATTTTGATGTGTCCAACGCCAATGATTTTGCTGGCAAAGTAATAATTGACTCAAATCAAAATTAGCAGTTTAAAGCTCAATGTTTAACAAACGGATTTTAAATCCAAAAAGGTCTTCACGAATCCGTTTTCTGATACAGTAATCCGTTTGCGAGATATTAAGCTTGGAAGTGCTAAACTCAAACGTTCGCTTCCTGTTAGCTAAATGGTTGGTTTTAGGCAAGACAAAAAATTCACGACAATGTCATATATAATAAATTTTAAAGGAATTAGTTACATAAACATCTTAGCTGGAATTCTACTACTGTCTACAACCAATGTAAATGTGGCACGTAATTTGAAGTAGGTTATATTAAATATAAAGTAAATTTCTAACACATTCCATATCAAATTACATCAATCAAACTTCTTATAATAACCTTTATCGCGTATAAATTATTATATCGTTTATCATATCAACTTAGTATGACATATTAACTTAGTAATTTATTCTTTTTGGATTATTTAATGTCATAATATAAATAAATATTAGCCAATCGATCTTCTAGTAAGAAATTTAAATAGTATTTAATACTTTTCTTAGGACTGTGTGTTCTTCAAAGGGCACGTTTAAATCGACAACAATTGTCGAATTACCGGCCTTTGAGTACAGCTTCCGAAACTCGTATGGATCCCCTTTTCTTTCTAGAATTAGCCCGAGAGCAATCAACACATTTCGTCACATCCATTCCGGAGGGTCCTCATCTCGGCCCAGTCGCCTTGGCTCGAAGACCTTGGCACACAACCTTTCTTGTCTTGGCTCATGTTTCTTAAAACATGTTAGAACAGAAGATTCTTGAAGGTTGAGTATCAGGTTAATTAAAGAAAATGACCTTAGATGTAAAAATATTTTGCGAGAGCGTTCAACACAAAGAGTTGGGCCATTATAACTGTTAGTTATATTTTTTCTAAATAAAAAGTTTCGTCTCATATAATACATAAAAATAATAATATCCATAATATTTCAGAAAACTTTTTTAAACCAAAACAATAATTGTGGAGTCAATTGTGATTGTCGATTTTTTTTGGAAACTTAAATGTATTTAAGCTTATGTTAACGAAACGTATAATTTATTTTTGCGTTTTTGTCTATTTATCTTTCACGTAACTTGCAGAAACCACTGATTGATTTTACTTACTTGGTATATACCTAAATAACTTACACAATGAAAGTTTATCTAGTATACTTTTTATCTCTGGAAATGGACTGTAATTGAGTAGTTGCTGAGGTTCTGTAAAAAGATTCCCAAACTTATTATCAAGTCATTAATTTCACCGTTTCCGTGACGAATGCATTCTTCCAAAGTTCGTTTATTATTTGTCTAAAACATTTTAAATAATTCTTGTAAAATATTAAATAAAAAAGTGTTTGAAAGTTACTTAATCTTAATATTTACTTGTTTCAAAATATAGAAATAAAGAAAATATTGAACAGGAAATATTTTTTTTCATTTACAACGAGACAAGAACAAAATAAAGGAAAAAACAAGTTACTTTGATAGCTGAACCATTATGACAGTTGCTTGGAGCAGTTATTGTATATATATTGTTTCCTGACAAGGAAAACAGCCGTTATGAACGGACAATAAAGAACGAACATGCCTGTAAAAGTTCTATTGGTGACAAGAAGTAATAAGATATAAAATGTCAAACGAAGAATAAGAAACAGTTAAATCACGTTACGTGAAACTTCGTTTGTAATTGCAATTTTATTTATCATAGGCACACATACACTACTCATAGAGATAAAGATCCAACCATCCATTCCCAAAAAAAAAGTTTGTAAGCAAGGCCACTCTAAAATCGACACACTTGGATTAAGAACACTCTTACCATTAACGCGTTGAATTTGTTCAAAGGAAAAATTACCACATTATAATACTCTGATCAAGCCCTTGCACAGTATGAGGCTATGCAGAGAAAGTCACGAGGTGATCAGTAGTAAATGAAAAAAAAATAACCTACAATGTTTGTCTGTTTGTTGTTCACGAATTAACAAATATAAATGCGTGTTTTGCACATCACATTGTAACATCTTATTTTTTTCATATATTTCTTCTGCTGTTATTACAAAGTATTCGCTGAAGTCAATGGACAAGTCTAAATATAAATTTATTGAATTCCTACTATAGAAAACTCCTAAATCATTAGTTGGAGTGTTTTATAATCCATCTAATATTACTGTTTAAATTAAACTTGAAGCGTTAGGTATAGATAAATCTACGTGTTACTAGTGCATGGTTGCGACTGGCGAAACTATTGACGATTAGGTAAGCATTTTTAGACTTATTTTAATTCAGGTTCATAATATACCTTGGTATGTTATTACCTTACTTGGTGAAGTGAATAAGTCTGCCGTTTAAAAATACCTATCGACAAATCATTTTCTATTGAAATGTATGTCCATTTCCAGTATTCGCTTTATTATAATGAAATGCATTTCTGCAGTTAACAATTGGATTCAGAATAAGTATAAAACATATTGTTGTAGTACATTTTTCTTTGTGGCGCGTTCAGTGGACCGTTGTTTGCTGAGTTTAAACAAACCCCGGAGAATATAAATAACGACATTCGTGTGCTCCGGGACGTTCATAGCAGAACCTCACGGAAATTCGTACGTAACTACAGATTTTAATATGTAAACTGATAAAGATTGAACCAGCTTCACGGTATTTAAAATTATGTACCGGTGTTATGATCAGTATTAAATAGATATTATTTATCAAAATAAAAATTTATTTGCTCTCATAACAAAACAAAGGTTTCGCTATACAATACAGGGTGGTACAGACTAAAGTGCTTATAAGTATAGAAACCTATTCTGAATATTGTTCGCGAGAGCCTGGTGCCATGGCTTCAGTATCTGTGTTACAGTTTGTTTATTATTGGCAAGTTTTGATTTTTTGTGACTGCAGAAAACAATGTTAAATAAAATATTAGATTCTTGCAGCGATTGGTTTATCACTCGTTTATAACTTGTTTGTTAGTTTAAATAATAATTTGATTACTTATTTATATTTTACTTGCTGTATATGCTACTATAGGTATATTCATTACTTTTAATTACGTCATTTGTAACTAAAATTTGAATTTGACCGTCCTTACTTTCTTTAAAGGCTTCTTTTAACTTGCAATGTTTGCTAGTTTCTTCGATTGTTTGTTAGTATGTTTTTGGGTTAAAATTCACAAGCTGAATTTGAACTACTTATTCTATAAAGATGACATTTACTTATAGTCTCAGTGGATAGTTGATAATGCATTGTTATGATCGAGGTGAAAGAACTCTATGATGAACAGCGAGGTTAGTAGTTGTATTATACAAATTTGAATAATAAATTTAATCAACAACACAGTTTTCTTAGGTTATTTCGACTTACACATGACAAATATATTGATTATAAGTTTTCCAACTTTCGCGTGGAACTGTGGTTATTCCGTTTTTTATCTTCGAGTAATCAAAGGATAACTTCAGAACTAAATCAGTGATTTGATGTCAAATGTTTATCTGAGCATAATAAATATGATTTGACTTCACATACAAATCTACTCAAACTGCTTTATTACCATGCGTTCAAAGTATTCCGAGACTGATTTGTTTATCCGTCTAGATCAATACTTTATTGCCTCGTGTTTGTTCACCGATAACCGTGTTTCTTTGAGAGAAATCATTTCTACATCCACTAACACTAAACTATTCAGTTTAGCTTATAAAGATAAACAATCACGTAGGAAAATTTATTAAGTGCCGTTATCATAGTACTTAAGTGTTAGTTTGAGTACTCAAAGTTTTCGGACGCGGGCCAAATTAGTTTTCGAAGTTGGTCTAGCAAGCAAGTACTATAATAAAAGCTCATAGATAGGTGCTGATCTAATGGGAATCATCGTAATGGACATATTGTTAGCTGGCAAGTTTCATTTCAATAAGAAAATTATGTTACATTATATTTTAAGGCCGTTCTTAGTGTTTTAGTGATGTGCTTACCCAATCGCTTTTGTTGATCATTAATAATCGAATGAGTTAATGCGAGTTCACACAGCGACTATATGGTTCGTGTTCTGGAGGTATCCTGTTGACATACGACCGACAATGTAAGATGCACGTACGGTCACTATGTGAACAATTTTTGCATTTTCATACACTTTCTATTGTCACTGCGGTCGAACATCGACATCGTCAAAAATTTCATCACGTAACCTCCATGTAAACCTAGTTTTAACGTTAGCAATTTTTGAATTTTGAAATATTTAATTTGCAAATATTTCTTGAGCACTTCTGAATGTCTGCTTCGTAGAGAGCATTATGCCGTTGGTAACAATTGTTGTAATTTATTAGATAGCAATCATTTAGCTCTAACAGAGGCTGTTTAGACGACATAAAACTTCTGACACTTAGTTAAGTCACTAACTAAACTGAGTGGCATGTTTGAGTAGGTTCTAGCCGCCTTCGTTTATGAGTCTACCCGTATACCTTGTACTGCAGTGGGCCATTACTGAGTTAAAGTGAAAACGGACAAATTGATAGTCTTTCAAAAAGGAGTTAGTTTTAATCCTGCTAAACCTTCTTCGCTTCTTTAAGGATTAATTCATACTTTAATTTTATTTATGACCCTCAGCAAAGCTTGTTTACCATTCCAGTATTTAGTGTCATTGGTGTTCCCATTCGATTATAAGCTCACCATCCAAGAATACTTCGCCACTTACCATCAGGTTAAACTGTAGTAAAAGAACAGCGATATAAATTTTAGTTTAACAATTTTATAAGTTAAACGTGGAATCCAATTTTAATTTATGTCAGTCGAAAAAACGTCAAATTCAGAGCGTAGAGATATAATTAATGTCATGTGTTACGTCGCGGTACTTGCTTTGACCGTGAAATGAAATAGACGTAAAATTGTCGTTTTTACATTTAGACTACGAATTTTTCGTCGTACTGCCTTTTTCGGTTTTTTGTCAAGTGTTTTTACTCTGTACCGAAGGCTCACTTCAATCATGATGTATGTAATCGTTTTATTTATATGGTGAGGATAGCAAACGAGTATACAGTGCCACCATCCTCTGCGGCACTTGGACCTCTGTGACAAATCTGGAATACCACTGTAGAAGGGATTGTAGTAACTTAATAAATCCTGTATAAGTTATTAATAAGAATATCAAGTTGTTATTATTTGTAAATAAAATGACTTTGGACGTTAGAACTGTAAGTATGTAATTGTTACTAATTTGTCACACTCGAACTTGCTCACAGATATGTTGCTACCCCTTAAGATTCATGGTTCATTAATTCATTGATTCATTCATCATTGATTTCTAGCTGTCACTATTTTTAAGGCGGATGAAATCGGTAACAGCGCCAGCTGGTATCAAGCTAAGGAAACTAAACCAATGCTCAAACTGACTTTATGTCTTAGTATGAAAGATGTCGCCACTTATACTATTAAACAGCAGTTTCTGAAAATAAAATCTTGATTAATTAAAGTCAAATCGCCCAAAAATATCGAATTTGCAATTTTAATTGCAATCGTTAGAGCTGATTAGCGTTATAAAACAATAAATTGTATAAGATTACTCTTTAGTGCCCGTATAAATTTATAATGTTTTTCTTTTCTACTATAGATTATACAAAATCTTCTACACCAGTTGTTCAATAAATTTTAGAGAATTTTGACAGTATCCATTAACTTCTTGCAAATTTGTTGAAGTGTTAACGTTGGACACTACGAGTTTTAAACATATCTGAACTCTATACAATTGAACTTTAATATCCAATAACTATACGACTAAGTCCTCGACGCTCGAAACTGTACTCAAACTTTGAAATTTAATAAAGATGAGATCGCAGAACTAATTGAATTAGATCGAGTTAGTCGAAATCTGATAGCCCAATACCGTAGCAAGATGCGGTACGGTTACCATCGTATTTCTCGTCAATAATTTGATCATAACTTCTCTGACTCCATCCACTCTTGAATCCAACTTCCTCTGTTACACTCTGTGGTGCAGGATGACAAATAACGGACAAATTATCACACTCAATCTCCTTTCCAATCACAAATATACTTCTAGCTGTTACCCTACATGTTTCTCGAAAAGTAGAGCTTTGGCTTCGGCCGTTTCATAGAACCGTTGCATAACGCAACCATCGCGAAATGGCCAAACAATACTATTGACCAAAATAAACGTAAGAATTATTAAGTTAAAGCTTAAAAAGTCAAATAAATTGTAGTCTCTAGTATTACTATTTTTCATGAAAATTTGAAATAATATTCAATTAGAAAACACTCTGTTGTATCGCCACTTATACCTAATCAATGTTTATAGAGCATATTACTCGTTAATTATGTTATGATATATTGCTGATTCCTCAAGATTAACGTTAATCAAATTATACCTAATTGCCATTGATACCTTAAATAAAAAGCGAAATTGTTCAGAATCTTTTTCGTGCACCTAACTGGAGCAATTTCACGTTTCATATAGCTGAATTTGATTGATATATCGACCAAATAGACGTATTACGAGATCCCTTCTGCATCAATAGATATTTGAAGGGTTGAGATATTTTAATTGTTACAAGAAATTCAACCTGTTATTGTATCTATCCGGTGATTTGGAATATTGTATGGGACAATACGAATGACCAATTTGGGATAAAACAGAAAGATCTACGCGATTTAACTAATTGTCAGCAAAATTCACGATGGCAAGGTGAAATTAGCTTGGGTTCAAAAATGGATGTACTTTTTGAAACAAAATTTCGAAATGCGGCTTACAGTAAGAATGATTTGAACGAAACTATTTGTTGTCTATGGGAGAAACCTGAAGATACGGAGGTTAACATTGGGAGAGTGGTACTAGAAGGGGAAAGTCAAATATATTTCTAAAAAAAATACAACTATTACCAGTATATTTATACTGTTTTTTGGCAAAATTTATTTTTACATCGGTAGCGGGTTTTTATCGCCTCTGCATGCAAACTAATACTAGAAGAAGGTAATACTGGAAGCGGAAGGTTGAAATACATATCTAACATAAAAATAATACTAATTGATACCTTTTTTACTATTTTTGTTTTTCTTTTTTCATTCCTATAAAATATCCTCCACGGTCGCACGTAATTTTTCTTAAAATCCTTAATACTTGTCACACATCTATCCAGAATTTGAAGCTACCAAATTTAATATTAGTCTTGAAGTTGAACGGCGTGAAGTTGTGACGTGAGTAAACATCACTGGCGCCGCTGTACGGATGATTAAAGTTCCAACTTGTCTTCACTTTCTGATAGATGACGTAAAATCCTCAGATGTTCTGGGATTTGTTGTAATTAAAATATTTGAAGATTTCCACCCATACAATCGGTACAGGTTCAATCACGTGACATTCGGCGTGCAAGTTACCTGTTTTGATGTAGCCGTTGGATTCCTGCCAACCGTCATAAAATCTGTAGATGTTTATTGTGTAACTGTTAATTTATCGATGTCTGTAAAGATACAAATAAATAATTAACCCAAAAACAAAACAGCTGTTTCTTTACCTTTTAGATGATTTTTTTGTGTGGACAGTTAATTAAAATTTTAATTTTTTATTCATTCTTTTTAAAGTAGGTAAGTTGTCGTAGAAATTTAATCACCTCAATCAAATTTGTTAGCGTTACTAAGACCCTTTTTTAATTAAAATAAGTTACTAATCAGAAACGCCTCAATACATTTTTAAAATAGTCATTTAGTGTTTCGTAGGTAAACCGTTGGTCTCGATCGTTGTTATTAAATAACAGTAGTTAATCTATGTCGAAGTCTAAAAACTTCCAACCCTTGTTGACAAATAACCTCATCCATCCATCCGCACTGGGTCAGCGTTGTGAAGTATGTTCAAACCTCCTAAGTATCGAGCCCACTCTCTGTATTGGGCCATTATTGGTTTCTAGTCAATAGTGCTTATAATGTTAGTGGTATTTCTGCGTATATTCATAAAACAATTTAGACTCGTTCAATTGTGTAGTACTCTTCAATGGGCGTATATTGAAGCCATACAAAACCGTCGGGTCACGTTAATTGATTAATGGAAAAGCGAGTGTGAGATTAATAGAATATTTGCTAAATATGTAGCTTGTTACTAAGTCCAGGGCAATATTTCACAATAGAAACACTATTGGTTATCGTAAGTAATTATAATAAACTTCGTGGGCAGCAATTACCACATGATAGTGAACCGTCATATGACATTGAAAAACTGAGTTTGTTTTTGCCATCGCTTGCCTGGTACTGCGAAATCGTTCTATAATTATATTTTACTATCATCTATTCTAAAGCTACCATTTTTTGCAATGTCGTGGAAATGTGAATTTTCTTTTTTCTATTAGTAAATAAATTCCTTATGAATAAAATGATCAGTAATACTTAATTGCCTTTCTTTAGTTTCATGCCCTTGCTACATCTGTTTAACGTTAGTGTTAACAGCTGCGCCTGAATCCATCTTAGTTAAGGCGTTAAATAGTTGGCTGCATTAATGGACTTACGTACAAAAATATTTCAGGTCAATTAGTGTTTAATCTTCCAGGCAACGTAATTTTGAGTGCGTTACAGAGCAAATGTATTATGAGCATAACGGTAAATGTTATTGATTTTTTGATGCCCTAACTGGGGTCATATACTTCAGGAAAAACCGCATCTGCGTCCGACATCAATGGGTACGGGAATAAACACGAAAGCGGCCCTGAAGGGGTGGTGAACAATGGCTGCGTGATTTTGAATCGTCGGCCCGTTTTAAGGAGTTTTTGACTCGAGTGGTACCTTCTAGCTTATGGGGTATACACGTTTTCAAATAATGCTAAATTAATCGTAATAATTTTCTAGCTGTGATTTTTACAATTGTTGCGGCGTATTGGAAGGGATTTCCCAAGAATTTTTCAGCAGTTTAATACATTTCAGGATTCATTGGATGTGATGTATATTTACTCAAAAAATGTTGATAAGGTAACTGTCTTATTTAGCCCCTTCGACATCTTGGTTTTCATGACAACCCATAACAGTCCGACTGCTGGGCTCGGGTCTTCTCACACAGTATGGGAGGTACTAGTCATAGTTCACCTTGCTAACCAAGTGCGAATTGGTAGACTTCACACACTCTTGAGAACATCAAGGAGAACTCTCCAGTGTGCAGGTTTCCTCCCTATATTTACCTTCACCGTAACAAGTGATAATTACCTTGTAATATGCACATCAATTCGCACTTGGCCAGCGTGGTGGACTACTGCCTTGACCCCTCACATTGTAAGAGGAGACCCAAGCCCAGCAGTGGGATAGTAATGAGTTGTGATTATGATGATGATGGATAGACACATTTTTGAAAATTAAAGGTGCGTGCAAGATCCGAACTCACGCCTCAACGTTTGGGAAACCGATGTTCGAATCATTAGACTATCACTGCTATTAATATATATCATGTTGGTATACTCATTTAACCATATATTTATTAAAAAATCTCGCTACCTTTATTTTTAAAACATTCACTAAGTGTTTATTTTCACGATAGGAACCTTACAAAGTATCTCACAACAACATTGTCAGGTGTAAAACGCACAAATATTCATACATTGTAGAAGCCATATACGGTTCACACAAAACGATATTACCGCTATACCTATTTATGCAGCAGAACAAATTACTTACTAAAGAGTCGACCATATGGTCTTAGAAGACATGTATCAACAGCAAACCACCTGTGACCAGCTTCGAGATAAATAAATTACTAATTATAACTAATTGGATAATTATTAATACTAAAAGGACTCACCTACACTAAAACTTCTGGATGCCTACGAGCCTCTTATTAAGGAATCATAACAAACTGATATATATATAAATACGTGAAGCAAAATCTTTGGACCCCTTTTTACGAAAATTGCGGGGACGGAGGAGTATGAAATTTGGCACACTTATAGTTTATATGTAAGAGAAGTGCAGAACGC
>DWPA01005218.1:0-12034 GCA_018251375.1 Calpodes ethlius
GCATACGCAGCGGTTACAGGTACAATACTGATCTCGATGTGGCATTACCCTTAAACCAAGACGGCCCCGTAGTCTAGTTGGTAGAGGCCCTGCCTGCGAAGCTGGGGGTCCTGGGTTCGATACCTGGCCGTGGAAGATATTTATACGATAGATAAATATTTGTTCTCGGGTCATGGGTGTTAGTGAGGTGTTATTTGTGTTGTCCATGCCACCCGCGCCACAGGGAATCCTACTGCAGGTGTACGAGTGTGTTAGCGTTTATTTAAATATTATAATAGTCATATTAAATGTATGTTTCATAGAAATTGTTTTACACTTACACTTTTATTTTTATATAATTTAAAAAATTTATAGTCAAAAGTGATCTATTTATTTCAAACATTATTAACATAAAGGTCATTGCGAGGACTCCCAAATTAGATAGATAAACCTGTGTTACGGGGTATCCATCATCATGACAAGGCCTGATTAATTAGAGGTCAAGCTCGGATCAATTCCTACTATTTAAGAATTTAACGCCGCTTATAATCCATGACACAACACAACGAAAAACTCAGCACCCTTAAAACATTAAAGTTTATACAACAGAATTCGAATAGGATTCCACTTAAAGCTTCGACCACCATGTGTTAAAATAAAAAAAAATCGTTCTTATTCTCTATAATTACTTAGATCAATCATATGATTTATTTACTGTCCTGTAATTATTATAAACTCAAACCCAATTCGGAGTCACATGTACCGATTCAATAATCGGTACAATATAAGATAATAAAATCAACGTTATCGTACATATAATAGTATATCAAAGCCGCAGGCGGAGGTTTTGTATTTGCAAAAAAATAAACAAACATGACCATTGTCATAATAAACCTGAAATGTACCAATTAGTGGCGCAGCTTTGTATGACATAATATTTTTGGAGTAGGAATTAAAAGCTTTCCACGTTATACCTGTGATAAAAAGTGCTTTAAATATTAAGGCTCCAGCGAATGTAGAGGTTTACCACAAAGCCGCTCTAATGTGATATTAACGCGTCACATTCCCCGCAATGTCTCTCTTGCGGGACCGACATTTACGTTGCCTTGAATTATCCTAAAGTATTCTACACGCTCTGAAAAGCTTTGCCATAATCTTTCGTGTTTACAAATTGGCTAAAATATAACGCTTGGATATAAAATTTTCACATATTTTTTTAGTACAAATTTTCGTAACTTTTTTTAGTTACTGCTCACTCAAGTATAATGTATACAAGTATAATATCGAAGCTAATTCTAAATTGGTACTTGGTGCACTTTTTGCACGCCACATACCTCGCGTCAAACACTCCGACACATTAATCTAGTGCGGAATGGTAGACGTGTCAGCATCCAACTCGTATGTCGAAAGTTCTCAGGGAGCTAGAGCACTCGTGAAATCTTTATTATGTGGTGATGAATCAGTCCGATTACTTCGATGTGAAATGTTTATTATAGGATATATATACCTGATAATATTAAAACATCATTGCTTTATGTTACGCGGTTTACAACTTTCTTGCTTGCTTTCAGCATGGATGTCTACTTAAGTTCGGTCGCGTATCCACGTTTCGCTTCGTAGACCCCACGCAGGAGAACCTCATGAACCGAAACCTCTCACAGTCACAACACTTCGGCTCGGGCTCCATATACGACAGGTATGTCTTAAAATTCGATGTCCCTGTGCTAATTTGATGTTGTGAATTGCCTTGCTCATAGTCTAGTACCCGTCACAATTAATCACTCTATAGCTGATTTTAACTATAGCCCATAGATTTGCACTTTCATCAACACGTGCAGAATACATTAAATTTTTCACGGACGATATGAACACCCTCCGGCCGTCCATCGCTTCGCCACCTTCGATGTTGTGTTATTATGTTCGTCATTTATCGTTGTCGTTTTGTTTCCGTTGCATGTTTTGTTACTGGCTCACGCGCGCTCGTGTATTGACCTTACCGCGGTAGATCGCCGACGTCGGGCGGCGACACTAGCGGGGCGATGTCGCCCACTTCGCAGGACGCGTATGACTCGAACGCGAACGTCACCGAGCCGGAGTACCCGCGCGCGGTCAGCCCCGCCTCGCACGACACGTACGGCTACGGCGCCAACGACACCGTCCCGCCGTACAACAATAACACGCTCAAGTTGGACAACGAGTCCCTCATGATGTCCCAGCATTTGAACGACTCCAAGGACGATTACATTCGCGACGATCATTCCGCGGCAATGTATAACGAGCAGGAGCAGGGCACGCCCGCCGGCAGGATGCCCAACTCGCAGTACAAGGACAACTACGAGACCACCTTCGATCTGGACGGTAACGTGGAGACGAAAAGCATCTGTAGCGCGAAAAGCGGTGGCTCCGGACACGACAGCAGGTAACAGAGAAGTTTGTACAGTACGCTTGTTTATATTGTTACATGTTATTTCACTCGACATTACAAACATATTTTCTCTAAATTTTTACCACTTATCACTAGCGATGCACTAGAATCAACTTTTTTATATCGTAATGCTATGGTTTAATACTATTATATTACTGTATTAGCAGTTTAGCGCTCCCCAGACGATAGTGAAGTTGGTTTAAGGTTAATTAGTTATACCAATTAGACTACAATGGGCCTACTTCGGTCAATTGTGAACATGTTCGGTAATAAATAATTCAAAGGCCACGTTTTGTGTAGCACCATAAGTTACCTGAATTAAATTAACGTATTGGTTCCATTTCCGACGGTAGGTTACTACAAAAGATTGCTATTATTTTGTTATGAATATGACAAAAGTTTCAAAGTATAAGTTATGTTTTTTTATTAATATGTCGACACTACCAGGATTTATTGCCTCAAGATATACAGCAATAAAACATATCGATTATTCATATGAGTAGGTATCAAAGGCTGAATTTTTGTCTATAAGTCGCTTAACCGCTATACGGGAAGAAGGAGAAGAATCGATGAAAGAAAATCCAGTTTATCCTTGATGTACCCAAAAACTCAGAGATAACTGTGGGTTCTTTTGCCTTTCATGTCGAAAGAAAAACTATTAGTCTGGACGTCCTTTCAATTCAGCAGGTTTTACAACAGATACAAAAAAAATTAAAATTATAGTGCTCACTTGTTTCCCTGGTAAGGATAATAACGTGTAATTCTTTACTTTGGCCTTACAACTTTACTAGTAACGAGACGTATATTCGTACAAATTATTGGAAATAAATGGTTCCATGAAATGTTCGTATTCTACATAAGCGTGTATGTTGCAGGTTGAACGCGTCGGTGAGCGGCGCGCGGCCGGGGCAGGAGGCCATCCTGCCCGCCGTGCTGGAGTTCCCCGAGGCGGGACAGGCGCAGTTCCTGGCGGCCGTCATCACGCGGCTCGACCCGCACGCGCCCGCGTTCAAACTCGCGCCCGTCTACACCCTATATCTATGTGCCAGGTACGCGACATATGATAAGACGCTGATCTGACGATGAAGCCCTGTATATTTATGATAATGTGTAATAGCAACTTTACTTTATCGCGTAAATACGTACGTTACATAAAAAAGACAAAGTTATATTGACAATTATTTGCCCTGTAAAAACATTATAGGGTATTTTGTTTTCAATATTTATTAATTAAGATATATTGTATCATCCAGTGTAAAGTTTTAAAGGAAAAAATAATTGAAGCCGAAGGAACGAAGACATTAATGAATCTTCTTGTTCATGTAATTAAATGCAGAATCTGGCCTTAAGTACTTTGTGGAAGCCTAAATATAACAAACATAATTCACACGCAGCATTTTTGTTGTAGGTATCGCGCATCGACTCACTACCGGCCGGAGTTGACGCCCACTGAGCGCGCACACAAGCTCACCGCCTTCTTGCACCACGTCGCTACGCTCATACACGCCACCGTGCAGGTATAACTGATGATTTATTTTGGGTTTTGTCGCGGCCCATAACGGTCCCACTACAGGGCTGGGGTCCCTTTTCATAGTGTAATGGGCACAGACCGTAATGCACCACGCTGGAAAAATGCATATTGATAAACATCTTTGAGAATGTTTCGAAAAACTCTCTGGTTTGCAGGTTTCTTAAGGTTTTCTTTTAAAACAAGTTATAATGATCTACTAATAAGAACATTTTTTTAAATTAGAACCCGGGTCCGAATTCCTGCCGTCCCAATAAAATCATTGCTATAGAGTACGTCGATCAATTAGCATCGATTGATCCAAGTCTTCTTCAAGTTTCAAGCACTTCATGCAGGATATATATACTTATGACTTAAACTGTTTTTTTATTTCCAGGAGAGATGCACGGATTCTGCTGCGCAGGCCTTTTGGATGGCGAACGCCAGTGAATTATTACACTTTCTGAAATGTGATCGACACATATCTTCGTTTTCAACACAAGCTCAAGATTTATTACCTCAAACTGTACAAAATGCATTCAGGTAATCCAAAAACCGACCAAATTATAAAATGTTATGATATAAATATTCATGTTTTATTTATTCAAATATTTCAGTAACAAGTAATTATTTTTATTTGTCATAAATAATCATAGCCCATCAGTTTCAGAAGTCGCTTAATATGGTTCAGAAGAGACTATTAAGTAATGTTGTTATTTTATTGCAGCAACCTGGTGTCGTGCTTCCAAGAGGAGTTGTCGCGCGCGCTGGGCGAGCTGACGAGCGCGGGCGCGGGCGACGCGACGGACGCCACGGCGCCCACGCTGCAGGCGCTCGCCGCTGCCATGGTGCTGCTGCGGCGCTGCCGCGTCAATGCCGCGCTCACCATACAGCTCTTCTCGCATCTCTTTCATTACATCAACGCCGTGTGCTTCAATAAGGTAATGTCGTCTGATGCGACGCGTATGTGAACGGAATTACATATAAATATAAACATTACGTTTTGTTGATAAATGAATACTAATGAAGTATAAAAATGATTTCCTATATTTCTTGTGAGTGAACCTAACTATACTTTATTTTAAGTAATTTATCTTTGTTACTCTAATATCAATGAACAATTTTATTTTTGTTAAAGATATATAAATTTTCATAATATCTATTATTCGGTTGACAGTTGGTAATGGAAGCTGGCAGCGTGAACGCGCGATGGGGCGCGGCGTTGTCCGCGCGACTGGCGCTTCTAGCGGCGTGGGCGGAGCGTCAGGGGCTGGAGCTCGCGGCCGACTGTCATCTGGCTCGCACGCACCAGGCTGGTACGGCACCAAACTTTTATTAATTATCAATTCTTCCATTAATTTTTTTTTTTCAATAAACATTGTCACTTTCCTATCCATGAAGGAGGACTAAACTTTATGTTAACACCAGCTTCTAAGAACGTACCCGTTGTTTGCAGCGCGGCTGATTCAAGGCTCGTACCGCACCGCGGAGGAGGTGCGCGCGGCGCTGGAGGGCTGCTGCAAACTGAATTCAGCGCAAGTCCGCGCGCTGCTGGCACCGCTCGTGCCGCCCGACGTACTAGAGGCTGCCGTTCATTATGCTCGTGCGCACGCCGACGAACTGTATCGTGCCGATGGCAGGGAGGTCGGTGTTATGTTTTTTTATATAAAATTAAAATACTACGAATTAAAATATGAGATAATGATACAATTGTAATCGATCAGTTATTAACCATATTATAATTTAGTTTTTATAAATTAATTAATGTTTTCAAATTTAGTAATTGGAAGGCTGCAATATATAGCTGTTATTGTCTGTTGTAATTATATTTTTATAATATTATGATATTTTATAATGATAACATAGTGTATAAATTGTCTAACATTGTTTATTAGATTCGCCTAGAGGAAAGCTCGTGGCTGGGCGCGGCGCTGCTGATTCCGGGCGACGGGTTCAGCGCGGAGGTTGTGCGCGGCGTGCCCCCCGGGCTGGCCGAGTTCGTGGCGCCGCTGCAGCGCGGAGGGCTGTGCAGGCTCGCTCACCAACCGCACGCGCTCGGCCTGTGGACCGTGTACCTGGCAGCGCGCGCCCGCCGCGCACCTCACGACCCGCGCCCCACGCTCGTGCAGCTCCACAAGAACGCTAACGGAATGGGGCTTAGCATTGTCGCTGCTAAGGTAATAAAAAAAAAAAACACGCTGCCTTGGAATTCCATGCATAATTACAACAAATTGGTTCTCATTATTATATTTTTGTTTTGGGCCGTTTTGTGGCGGTTCGAATGCTGAAGAGTTGAAAACGAACACTGCAGTTGATGAAAAAAGAGTGCATTAAATTTAGTTTTTTGCCTATTCTGCATAGTGCTTAGGTTATATATACCAAATATAAAGCTATGTGTTGATATAGTAAAAATATTTATTATTTTAGTCTTGCTAACCTTGAATATCAGTAGTGTATCCGTTATTTATAACTGGAATCAGTGACTCACAAACCAAAGCTTGGTTTTCAACAAGTTTGTTAACATATGCAGTTCACTGTCTCTATAGACAAATTTTATTATTCAAACCACCTCAAACTAACAAAGTAACAGAGGTAAATACTTTCTTATGTCAGGGCGCGGGTCAGAGCAAACTAGGTATCTACATCAAGTCGGTGGTGCCGGGCGGCGCGGCGGCGGCGGACGGGCGGCTCGCGGCCGGCGACCAGCTGCTGTCTGTCGACGGACACTCGCTCGTCGGCATCACACAGGAGAAGGTCACGTTTGATAATAAACTACATATTAAACTTACAGAAGGTAGAGATGGAGTTCTTCAAGCAGGCGCTATACTTACTATACTATACTTCTATCTAAAATCGGTGTTATTACGGAAAACCATAAAACAATTCGGGTGCCTCAACTTCCTTTTTAGTCGGGATACATACCGAAGATGCTGTTGGGGTAATTGAAAAAATTACAGAAAAAACTAAAAGCTGTTTGCATATTACATGTGAATGTATCATAATTCATGAATATTATCAATACTGGATGACATTAACACCTTTTATGTAAATGCTAAAAAAGAAATCGATGGTCCACGTGATGCCTAAGTTGTTTACCGTTATTATGTTGGAGGAACATGATAGCCAGAAGAAAGGAAAGAAAGGGAGAACAGGCTTGCAAGCCCCCAGCCAAGAGTATGTCCATGTGTCACAACTGTGTTTGCAGCGCACGGATACAACTAAAAGTTTTCAACGTCACTAGTGCCTTGGCTTAGTATAATTTGTTCATTTAAATATTCTTCTGTAACAGGCGGCAGAGTATCTCGTTCGAACCGGGCCGACGGTGACTTTGGAGGTAGCTAAGCAAGGCGCGGTGCTTCACGGTCTGGCCACGCTGTTGCATCAACCTGCATACAACCAACGACAAGGTTAGTTAAATAATATAAATTGACAATAATAATCTATTCTTGATGTTATGTGGTTTACTCTTACAGTGGAGTGTATATTGGGTGGACAAACTTTACAAGCAATACCTTTCGGTATTTTTCGGCTTTTGATTTAATTTGTTGTGGATGAAACGAAATATTTCTGAATACAGCGGCTGGGACGTACTACTTAAAATTTTGAATCGAATTAACATAATTATTTTATTGTTGAGATTTTCAGCGGCTTACCTAATCTGCAATTATTATGCTTCTATGGACAGGTCTACAAGTAAGCTTGCGTATGTATAACTATGAAGTTTGCGATGTATAATGAAATTGTGTTTGGGTTATAATTAGACGACGAGGTGCTGTACGAGGACCGCGTGCGTCGCAACTCCGGCAAGTGTATCAACCCGCACCCCGCGCTGCTCAAGCCGACCTCGCCGCTCACCGAGCTCACCACGGCAGGCAAAGCGACCGACCTCGCTATTATGTTATATTCCGTTGCTGCTTTCTTCATCTAGTTTTGTTCGTTTTCATTTACGATTTTTTCGTCGTTTTCGACGTCGCCAAGTTTGTTTCGCTTCTTCTAGGTATCCCATTTCGATTATCCTGTAATTTATAAGCTTCTCCATTCCAGGATACGGTAGACGACCCTATCACAATAGGTGCCGTCTCCTAAGGGACGAGTCGACAGAATCTAGCACAGACGAGAGTGATGAGCTGAGGCCCCATTACCACGGCTCCATTCCTAGGCTCATTATTACCTTAGATCGAGAGAACAGTCAGCTCCAGGAAGACATGTCTCCGGATACCCCGAGTTGTCCACTGGAATTACGAAACATTCCTCCTATGTCTCGTCAGATACCTATCTTTACTTTCACGTGCGAAGATACGGATGAGAAACAGCCAAGTGAATGTAGTGGTATACAGCGAGACACTCACGTGCCTCAGGAGATACCACCGATCGTGCCCGAACCCCCCTCCTATTACGAGCAACCGGGAGAGAACGGTGAATCGATTTGTTTACCCCCGCAAATGAAGCCAATAGACACCAAACTCACCCTGGATCTGTTTAACTCGCGCTGCAAGGCAAACGAGTCGTACAGGCGGAGATGTACCGGGATAGACGAATGTGTCAGTGCTTGCGAATGTTGCCGTTCGCCGCAACCTGAAGCCCAACAGATTCCATTTATTGACGAACCAAATTCGGAACCTATAATATTCGAGAACGACACATTAATTCCTGACAAAGTTCCGACACCCAAAATACGCCGAATCCTTCCGTCCGTATCCATAGACCAATCTGAAGAAATTAAGCCTGAAACTGCCGATGCCATTTGTCAAACATCGTGTTCGCCGTTGGAGCCTGAGTCGAAACCGATGTTGCAATTTGAAACTCCTGTACACAGGAAACTAGAATTAAGTTTAAATCTTAAAAATGAATCCAAAAATATAGAAAACATGCACTGCCGTTTGAAAAGAACATTGTATAAAATGTCTAGATCGATTTCGAGCAAATCTGAAGAAACAGAAGGACTCTCCACTCTTTCGACTTGCGAATCATTTAATGAAGAGTTAATTTATAAAGAACGAGATGTTGTTAAATCTGTCGAAAATAATATCGGGGAGATCGGTACCAATAAAATCCTTACTACCATCGATAGGAAGTCTTGGAAGTCACCGGACGAGTACAGGCCAGCGTTCGGAAAAGTCAAAGCGCTGACCAAGCATTTTAATAGCATGAATCTCAGGTATTGCGTAAAGAATTATAAACGCAACTGTCAATCCAGTCCAAACTTGAGCAGTCGCCCCGATCCTACCCTTAAGGCGAGGGACGTCCAGCCCCTCAGTACCAGCTTGGCTGATATCCTATACGACCAGACCGAGACCGAGACCAGCGAGAGTAAGACTGATAAGATGTCGGAAGACGAGGTGAAGAGCATTCTGATACAACTGGAGGATTGGTCGCAGTTCGGGTCCCGCGGCAGCGAGGACACCCTGGCGCAAGGCAACGAGTTCGAACTGCCCAACTTACCCTCCGAGGAGCACTGCGACAACTACGCGTCTAACGGGAGCTACGTATTCAACGAGATCTTCGACAGGAAACCTAGAACGATAACATTGGACAACATTAAGTTGAAGTCGAGTCAGTCGAGCCTCGCCTCGCTCGTGACCCGGCGCAGCGTGGACGCGGCGCTGGCGACGAGCTGTCCCGACGTGCGCCGCAGCTGCTCCGACGTCGCCTCGCGTAAGAACAATCCGCACGCATGACATAGGTGTGTTAAGGCCGGTTGCATGCTCACACCTATTTATTAAGTTATCTTATGTTACTTGCGTTTCTTTTATTACTTCGAAACTATTTTTTTTGTGGTTCTTTTCGTTCCTTTTTTTTGTTTCAGGTTATTCTGTTGCATTGTGATATATTTTTGTTTCATTTGGTTAGCCTTAATTATGTTTTAATTTTTCACCTTACGTATTTATCACGCATATTTCTTTAAATGTTAAAAATAGTTATATCATAAAATAAACCCCTAGGTGCCTTTAGAAACACTTTCTAGTTTAGCATATTTTAGACATTTAAGTTGTGTAGTTATATTTTAAAGAAATTTAAAAAAGCGCTGTCGATTTAGATGTTATTTTCTTTTAAATAGTTATGTTTTGCTTTAACACATTAATCGTTTTCCCATTACATGGAAGGTGTTTCCTCTTGAGGAGACCGAGACGGTACTCCACAACGATCCACCATTGCGAATTGGAGGCGTTAGATTGGCCAACTCAGGAAGTTGTATTATACCACGCGAAGGTATTCGTCATGTCTTAACGACTACTAATTAAATATCAACCAGGACCGACGGCTCCAAGTGCTCTACGACATTTCTCGACAAAACTTTCTAAGACTGGTCGTAAAATACGACTATGTTTAAAATCATTATTGGACAATGTATTTATTTAATTTTTGGGCAATTAATTTGTGTTTCAATAGTGAGTGGTATTAAACTTCTCTTCTTAATTAAATTATTAGTAAAACCCATAAATACCAAGTGCATATCTCGCAATTGTCTATGGTAAGGTTTACACGTCATTTACCTCCAACATGTAAATGGTATTCCCACAAAGCTATAGCATGGAGTATTCCAAGAGCAGCTCTATCGCTTTCTTTGTGCTCCTAGTGCGGGAAACCATACTTAGATAATGTCCATGGTATTGTTAATCTATGGGTGATGATAATCACTTAATATTAGTTCTTTTACATTAAAAAATCCTTTCCCGATCTGTTTAAACAGCGAACAATGTTGCGGGTGCTGCCGGTGCAGCGGGCGGTACGGGCGCGCTGCGACGTGCGTCCGAGCGCGACCTGCCCGCGCGGCTCGCGGCCGAGCCGGTCAAGCCCAGCAAGAGCACCCCCGCCCTGCACCACGCCCTGCACCACCCCGCACAACATCCGCCGCACACGCCACAGATGCAGCCGACCGCCATTGGGTAAATAATATATACCTTATTAATTTTTGTATCAACATTTTTATGCAGCAATGTTTACATACAGCTCATCAGCGATATTAGAATTGATGTTATACCTCAGAATACAAGTTAAACCACCTGACGATTTGTTGCAATATGTTTGCATGCATTATATTTACTCTGATTGTTAAAAGAATTAATATTACAGTTTAAAGTAAAAAAAAAGTTCGTACGTAGAATATAAAATTTTATTATTGGTTTAATTTTTTCATGATAAAATAATCAAATTATACCAAAAACAAATATTAACATACTGATTTGATATATTTCGTAAATATGCAATTGCTTTTTCTCTTATATTTACCGAGATGTTACAGTGAACATGCAAAGATAACTCAGTCACGATAACTTGTACATTCAGCGGCGGCAGTCCCGGCGGTCCCGGTGGGAGCCCCGGCGGCGCGGGGGCTGGGGGCTCGTGGGCGCACAAGTCGCGCAGCAGCCACAACCTGGCCGCACATCCGCCCGACGGTTTCTACCAGAATCTACCCGCCGTGCACTCGCAGCACAGGTACGTAACATAGATTATGCCTTAAGGAGGTAAATTAGTATTAGTAGACGAGTCACTTCATAATGAGTTAGCATCGCCACCCATACACATAAGCAACAACAATATTATATTATAATATTATTCATCATACAATATTTATGTGAACCCTTACTACTAGGCTGGCTTTTGTCTCCTTTACGATACCTCAGTGTGCCGGCATGGGATTGGGATCTATATTCTAAGCCAGTCCAATACGGCTTTTGTATATATTATGTAGGTTCATTATTCGTATATACTAAGCATAATTTTAGATGGTCATCTCTCCGAAGCTCGACTGGCAGCAATCGTCCTCAATCGGCACATTTCGCGGCGGCGGCCGACTCGCCCGCGGACAGCACCACCAGCTTACACCACCAGGTTTGTTCAAATTATTAACGTTATATAGTCTATGTTGTACACTGAATGCCCCACTATGGGGTTAAGTAATAACTACAGATTTCATAGGAATAGGTTGTTAGGTTTCATGCATCGGCGATAATAAAATGAAAAATGGCGATTATTTTCTATATCAGTAATGGCATTACTCCTTTTTTCGAGTTAGCTAAAGATGTAACTTTTATAATAAAGGTCCATTTAAATATTAGGGCATGCAAATATTAGTATAAATACTTGTTTAAGTGTTATATTTGAAGTGAACTTATTATTTC
>DWPA01005219.1:0-12034 GCA_018251375.1 Calpodes ethlius
ATACACTACTAATTAATTTTATTTCACATATATATATATATATCAATTATTTTTAAAAATTGTACAGCCTCTTATTTTTGGAACACAAATACTGTTTTTAAAATAGCGAAACAAATTGATTCACCAAAAACATTATAATATATAAAGACGAGAAAAATGGCTTACATTTGGTGAGAACTTAGGTAGAACTTTGGTGAGAACGTAGTTAGGCAAAATCCAACGGAAAGTAGACGTGTAATATGCATCGATGAATTTCGAATATATGAAATAAAATAATAAACAACAATCTGAACTAATGATTCATTTACTAAAACAAGAATCACATTAAACATTTAACGATCTCCAGAGAGATATCTAAATCAGTCGGCATTACGTCAGCGATGGGAATGAAGCGGTAGACAAGTGAAAGTTAATTAGGCTAACGACAAATGTTTAATGATGCCAAGAAATAACGCATAATCTCCAATACTATGTTAATCCGACACTGGCCGCTGATACTAGTGGACCAGAAGCAGAAATGAAAGTAAAAATAGTACTAATTGCTGTCAACAGTAAGATATTGTCGAAGGAAATAACTTGAAACTTTTTTATAACTAGTAAAATAGTAGAAAAGGTATCTGATGGGAAGATTGCAGACGAATTGCATGTAGAAACAGCATCTCAAGATCGAGGCCCTGTTCGAGTCTCTGATTCAGTATCCATGACAATAGATTACTAACTTATGACAACATGTTACTCACCGAAGGCAGTATATTTCCAGTGTGGGAATAATATACTCGTCAATGGCAATATTTCACCTACTCATGACACTTTGTTAGTGAAATAGTAGATTATAGCGTATTTTATCACTTTAATATCACACGATTTCCCATAAATTTATCACAATCGATACACTATACTAATTTAATAGTATCATTTGAAGGAATCTATAAAAATTGCAGTGGTTACTACATACTTAATGAATTTGACATTTTAATGATAAATAAACGCAAAACAGTAGAATTAATAATAAAATATAAAGAATAAACTTGTCAATTAAAACGTCGAGTAATTTAAACGAATTGTCAATTGTAACAAAAGGTTAATCTTTTCAAAATATCCCAGATAATAAAATACAATGCGCCGTCCAATACAAAACAGTGAGAAACTGCGTTTTACGATCGCACTGTCCATCGGCGACGCATAATAATGTTCTGGGAGATTTTCAAAAGGGTTTTTAATAATAGACATTATTCCTATCCGATCCAGAGTGTAACATGACCCGAGTGTATTAATTTCGCCACAATTGGTAGGACGTGTGACCCCGCCCACGCAAGTCGTTCACCGCTTATTGGCTACCGCGCGAGGGTTCCGTAAACGATTCCGTTACGTATCTGTATGTAGTTCGCGTTCTACGATAGATTAGTTTTGAATACTGAAATTGTTGTTGGCATCATCTTGTTTTCTATTTATATCCTGCTTTCGCTTTTACTCGCTTTGCTCAATTGGTGAATATTTCGCAGGTTTTATAGTGAGGTGGCTAAAGGTCACATATGTTTATTATACCATGTTATTTATAAGGTATAAATTTTTAGAATATTTACGACAAAATCTTTCAACAAAGATTAGGGCATCGGCTTTAGGCCTTAGAATTCAAATTTTACTGTGAATAATTCTGACAATGGAACAGGATATATATCCTGCAACAAACCTCCAAAAGTATTGATGAAAAAATATTAAACGTTATACGTAAATAAACGACGTGACTTAATCAATTGGACGAATCGAGACTCGTATTTTAGTATGTCTGTTGGAAATTTGCCTTTAATTTGTTAATCTGAGGCTGTTCCTATGTGTATATAATATATATAACTTTATGAAAAACTGACAAACGCAAAAGGTAGCTAATGAATGCTAAAAGAATAGACCTATTAGGATAATATTTATAAACATTTATTTTCTAAAGACGATAGTTTCCGTGCATGAATCATATGAAGGGGCGCTGTAGTCAAGTTATAAACAACTTAAATAGGACAGTAATGTCTACCACACGCACTAGCATCGTGAAAAAGAAGCAAATCACACAATATTCTGTATAAAAATATGTGTCATGAATAGCCTATTTGTATAAACGGGGCCTTTAAGCTATAAGTTTCGTTGTTCCGGGGTAATTGCCTTTTGACATTTGCAATGCTACAGCCTGGGAGCCCGCGTAGGCTGCGCAGGCGCTGAATAAATCTCGACCCAATATCACTAGGCTAAACTGCGCATGAATAAAACATTACTTTATGTAATATGAAGCTTTCATAATCATAAGTGGTAAGGGAATAATCTCAATTCAGTGACTAATACCAAAGTAGATAAATACAAAATCCGACTTCCGTTCCTACAGATTTATTCTACACAATTAACCGTGGATATTATTGCATAAACAATATATCAATACTCTAAAATAATCACAATAAAAGAACAAACAACACATCGTAAAAAACATCAAAAACAGTATAATACTTATTTGCCTAGCGTTTGTGGCGACATCTGTCATACAACTTAGCAATGATTAACAATACTGTTGACATAAGTAAAACAAGTAAGTCATTATTCGATATCAATACCTTATAAAAGTTTCAAACATGTTATATAAAAATATTGCAAAAATTATAGAACCTAGAGAACCCTAGCTCGTGATTAGTGTGTTTTAAAAAGCTAATAAAAAACGGGTATCCTTATATCTGTTGTTCCATTTGCCCTCCAACCCGTTACCTTTACCGTTAATTATCGAATTTTTATTCGAATGCACTAACGGTCGCATTCACGACAGTTAAAATGACGCATCCGGACAGCATTCGTGCGATTCATCGATGTACTGGAAACGACATTCGTCTCCTTTTGCATTTGTTTTTGGGTCGAGCCCTTAAGGTCAAAGTCAAGAATACGTGTAACTGTATGTATCAAAAAAAATATAATTGAATGTTTGTATCATACAGAAATTTTATGACTTTGTAACGAATTATTTTATCATCGTTTTTTCAATTCAATTATTCTTAACCCTTATATTATGCACGAAGACATATACTCAACACTGCTTAATTGAGTTGCGATTAATAATGCGTTGATAACGATAAATTAGGAAATACTTCGTATTTTAAAGTGAATAGTGATAACAAAGAGTACCATACTTTGTTACTGTTTTAACAGAATGATTTTAAGCCTTATGTCTCAGGTACAAACATTATTCTTTTATTATCATCAACATCATATCCCATAACTGTCTCACTGCTAAACCCAGGTCTTCCCTCACAATGTGAGGAGTACTGACTACAGTCCACCACGCTGGGCAAGTGCGGAATGGCAAACTTCGCACACCTTTGAAAACATTGTGGAGAACTCCCAGGTGTAAGTTTCCTCACGCTGTTTACCTTCAACGAAGCAAATGATAATTAACTTGTAATACGCACGTAAGTTTTTGAAAACGAATTCGAACTCTGACTTCCGCGTTCGAGAGACCAATGTTTAAATCTCTTGGCTATCACTGCATTATCCTTTTTACAGTCATATATGAATATGAATTGACATTTAACATTATGAATCTAATGAATATGCTTTAATACTTAACCCTCAAGAAATTTCGTTCAACGTGAGAAACTGCCCATTCCGATAACTCGTCCTCCTTCTTCGCAGAAATAATCTTCTCGGCTAAGTCTCTCAGGCTTGGTCCCGCTGTCCGCGTGAAGCTGTAAAGGTAACATGGCCAACAGCAATAATGAATACGAAAAAGTTAACTATCAGAAATATTACTGAATAACTTTTTGCAACCTTCTTTGAATGATATCGATTTATACATAGAAGTATTAAATCTATGATTATTACTTTAATATCTTTTCAATCAAAACTATTTGGATTTTTAACATATAAGCCTTTAAGCATTGATTAATAAATTTTATATTAGACACCAAAATACCATCTTGAATGACTCTTATGAACTAAAAATGAGCGCAAGCCTCATTCTGCGACAGTATGCATAATGAAGTTTTATGAATACAATGACTAAGTAACGTACCGTTCCCGTACAATTATTACGTTTCAAATTGTGATCACGGATTGTTTAAGTCAAAAAATTATGAATACAATACATAAAGTGACAACTTTGCATAAATTCAGTACCGCGGTATCGAGGTGATGCGATCATGTGTCTCGGTAGATCTAATGTCTTCATAATATGTGTTGGATGTTCTCTAAGAAGGATGGGTATTCTGGTTGTTTGGTTTTATTAACATTGATACTTATATTTAGCTATACTAAGATAGTTCTCCATAATGGCCCTTGGTATTTGGTAAGTAAAGATGCCTTCCGGTGGAGGGGATGAGCTGTGGGGGAGGTAATGCTGAGTAACGAAGCAAGACTATTGAATAATACCTAGGTCACGATGTAATATTCTTAAATACAGGTTAAATTTAGGTCTTTAACTTAAATTTAATTTAAAGTATTTTAATGTATACCAAACATAATGACGTTTGACGTAAGACAAAATTTTGTCCGAAACAAGTTTTATTTAATCTGTAATACGTTTTATTAACTATAAATTTTTGCATCGCACATTTAGTAAAACATTCTTCGCGTATCTATATCTAAAATCTAGGCAAGAGCTACATCAAAACTCTTGAAGTTGTTTTTGAGATCGCACAGAGATACAAGGCTTTATTTTATACTGGGTCTTGATTTATATAAAACATATCTTTCCTACTGTTTTTAAGATTTAGAAAATGCTTTATAATAATAATATCTGATAAAAAGGAAACAATTAAAAAAAATAAGATTTATTGTTTGCTGTATTGTCTTGGATGTATTAAGTGAAAACAGGTATTATTGTATTGATTTAAAACTGTGAATGACGTATTTCGGGTACACATTTCATTAAAGTGCCGTTATTTTGCCCACGGTTGCATCATTCGCGCTAACCGAAAATTCTTAATCTTCATCAATTTCGTACCTCTCACCAAAATGAATCATGTACTCCAGAACAGTGTACCGATACGATCGAACTTTAATTTCGCGTGCCCCCGTACAAAGAAAGCACTCTTACTTTTTACCGCGAACAATTTTTCTCACGCTACACGTCTTGACTCACTCGTCCTCTCGAATTTCATAGTGTGCCAGGCCCCTTAATTATGACGTCATAAAGCAAGATCGCGGTGGTCTCGTTCGGTTCACGAGTTTAGTTTTAATTTATTTACTGACACAAAGGTAGCGTATCTTTGTGCGATCTTGTAAGAGTTTGCCAAACATCGGTCACGGTCGGGTTAATTTAGGTGATAAGGTAAATCGTTTGGAAAAAAATGGGTGGTATAATTCTTAACTAATTTAGATGTTGTTACCTGACTATATTGTAGGTAAGAAGGTGAAGTAAAGTTTAAGTTGATCTATATTAACATATTGGGTCGTATGATTTTAATGCCGAAATACTTCCGTATTTTTTTATTACGGAAATGTTCCTGCCTTTACAATAATTGAGTATTATTACGTAGAATTTATTAGGTTGTAAAATAGATTGTTTACGGATGAGACACCTATTTCTAACTTTCGAAGTGTTCTTAAGACTCTTGACAATTTATAATATGACAATCTTCTTCTGTGTATATAAAGAAATACTTATTTATTTATCAAATTCAGGTAGTATCCACGTGGGATGAGGTCCCATACTGTTTATGTAGGTATCAATAAATATTTCGCGTATTTAAGGAAATTATGTGACATTTTCTCTGTAAATAATGGATAAAGACGTACTTTCATAGGTCCATTTCAAAATGTCAATAACAAGATGAAATAATAATGTTTCTCCCACTGCGAATAATTTCATTTGACTTAACGATCCAACTGTATTTTTACTATTTTATACCTTTACAACGAATACAATTTTAAATATTATAAACTAGATGTTGCGGCGGTTTTGCACACATGTGAGAAAAGAACAGCAATAAAAAAGTTGCCAATTCCTTTCTATCACTGGTTACTAGGCAACGCTTTGTTGTTAGACACTTGCTTGAATTTAAAGGATATACATCGTAATTTGCTAAGACATACATCGTAACGGATCTTCCCACAGACATGAGATGTTTATTCACAGTAAAGAGTAGCCATTATTACTTGTCATGCTTCCAACTATCTCCAAATCAAAAATCATATCATAACGATGCTCCGTTGCACCGTGAAAGAAGGACAAACAAAGAAATATACTTCCACATTTATAATATAAGAATGGATTTATCATTCACACGTTGCGTTCGCAAAATATATGATATACCTCGAGGTATTTAAAAACAGATATCTTGTAACCAACAAAAAATCATTTGACTACAATCATTGTCATCACAGCAAATTAATAACGTAACAAGTTACTACAGGTATAGGTATCGGCAATAAAATTAAAATATCAACTCGTCTACCATCTTTATTTGCAGCGGAAATGTAAAATATTTCTCTTTGCTTTATGCGACGCGTACAATGGAAGTTAGTTCTGCGGCTTCCCGTACGACTATTGCAAAGAACCCGCGCACAATCGAGAGGTGTTATAAATAAATATAACTGTCTGATACAGCCTCTGAGGAAAGTGCACTTCGAACACACCCGCCTCGTAAAACCTTGTACAACTCAATAAACATATTTTCAATTTTAGTAGCCGAGCTGCCTTTTCTATCTATGGAATCACAGTATTTGCATTAGCAAGCACTTCTTCGTTCAAGCTGTATACCAGAAAATTATGTTCTTTTTACAATAAATGCGATATTTTTTGTTATATCAATGCTTAAGAAGTCTTATTTAAGCTCTTTCATGCATATTTATGACAAACCGTGTAGTATTTGTACTGTTTAGTATTACAATATATTATTGCATGTACAAGTCTTTGTCAGAAAACCGTTAAATCCATAATTATGAAAATAGAAGACAAAAACATTCAGAAATATTATTATTCGTTAAAATTTATCTATTTAGGATTTTTATGTAGGTTTCGTGTTAACTTACTTGAAATACAAGTCTTTGTTTGTTTCGGTTTTATAAATATTTTTGAAATAAGGAGATTTTACAAAATGTGTTAATGTTATTTAAAATATAATAGCAATAACATGAAGTATTTTATAAAATGTTTCAAGTTATTACCTCTTTAGATCCATTGTAATAAATATTTGAATATGTTTATTTTCAAATGATCTTAAGGTTGCGACTGCAGTTGTCATTATAATAGTGCAATATGAGTGAAGCTGACTGCTAATCATCCTATTGTTATTTTGACATGGGCAAACTCGACAATCTTATCGAACCAATCAATCAAAGGGCAAAAAAGATACTAGAGTTTACAGACCTAGAATTTTGATCGAAGAAGGTGGAGATTGTTTTTTTTTTAATAAATTGTATCCATATTCCATTAGAATATGTAGATAATATTATAATTATTATATAGGTATATAATTTAAACATAGTTTCGTGAAGTAATTATCGATGTATTTTGCGGAACGTTCAGTGTATAATTTCCCGAAATTATGTAAAATTAATCACACATTTTTATATGATTGTATTAGACAAAACTTTAGACGTCATAAAATTATTACTTTCTGTAAGGTATAAATAAATTGGTTTCTGCCAAGAAAACAAGGAACCATTATTTGTACTGACATACCTGTATATATATACATACAATTATACATACATTGCGTTATTCATTACTTAATAAAAATTAGCAACTTGTAACTCCTTTTTCAAAACAATCGTTTTGAAAGTTTGTCGTGTAAGGATCATTATAGTAGGTATAGCCAGTATATCTTCGAATCAATACACGAAATTATTAGAAAATTTATTTTTTCCCGAAATATTTTACATAAATTCCAAGTTAGACAATGAACAAGACCTAATGCTTGATTATTTCACAAAAGCGGACTTTAATCCGACGATTTCGCAATGAGTTATGGCCGTAAACCTCGTTGATACGTCTCATCTGACTTATAGCCCGTTTTAATGTATGAGACTGGTTCCATTCTGGTCTTTCATTCATAAACTCTAGCCTTAACTTACCCACTACTCCGCTGTACATATCAAATTCGAGATCTTCACACCTCTTTAGAATTATAAGTAGCTTTTAACTTTAGTTTAAACCGCAAGTAGTTACCGATTTCTATATCTATTTTCTGTTTCTTATTGAGCTTTGGTTAATCTGATAAGTAAGTCCATAGTTAATTTACGAAGGTCTTGTACTTATATGTGTTTATTAAGTGTGCGAACGCCATTTGATTTGAGCGACATTATTGATTACTCTAAGGAGACATAAAAGCGCGGGCAAATAACTAAAATTTTACTGCACTAGAACTAGCCGCATATAAATTTTACCTCAGATAATGTTACATTTAGCGCACACATCGCCTATGTCTCGACAGATTTTGTTACTGGCTGTAAAATTTTATTTCTTTATGAAGTTTTATTATTTTATTCACTACGAGTTGAGCCTTTGTACTCATTGTTGCGAATGGCATAGGTGGTCCTTCGTTTTGCATCGGATTTAATGCATCGAATGCAATAAAAAACATCATATTGTAGCAAAGCGCTGAGTAATCGAACGTTGGTATTGCGAGAACAATAATAACGTCATTTTAGTTTTTCTGTTGTTCAAATAAATAACCAATCTGTGTTCTTCCTGCTATAAAAATGTCCGAGACGTCCTCGCGGTTGTTTTTGTATGATGTGAATAAATGTTTGAGGGAATAACAAGCCGAGAAACAATGCACGATGCGAGAAGAACAGGAGATGCATCGCGGTGTCAGCGTGTTGCGATCCACGTGTGAAGATAGCGCGGACGGGCACCAAGATATGTGCATAGATTTCAGCCCTTTGTTTTAGGAGGCACTATGAGAAAATTTCACATTAAGCTTTGAATTACGGTCAACGTTACTCCGCGAACATGAATGTCGATTCATGTTTAAATCATGCGTGCATAAAACGAAACATGATATACGAGGTACAAAATAAGACAATTTTTCCATTGAAATCATAACGTTTACAAACAGTAAAGTAACTGTATCCACATGAGGTAAGGAATGATTAAGTGCGCGCTCTCACGATACTTGAACAAATCTTTGACTTTAATTACGTCCTGATTATGACTTCTTCATAATTATACTAGTAATATTGAATGTACATTAATTTTCCTTTTATTTGTATGTTAATATTATTGGTAGAAAGTTGGCTTTCTAACTTTCAACTATCCGATTAAGAACAAAATATTATTTAATTGACTTTCCATTGCTAATTACACTTTAATTGTATAAGTTTATGAGATATAACTGAATGACTATATTAGTATAGCCTCATAATAATTATATTTAAACGGTTACCAGTAATCTTGGTAGCTTAAGTAGGCGTTGTAAAGAACCGAATGAGTGTCTAACAAAAACTCCCAAAGTAGTACACGACGGTCAACACGGGTCCGCCAGAGTGCTAAATAAAATTGGGGGTCCATCACGTTAATGGAAGTCCGCAAGGATCTCATTTTAGCAGAGCGTGACCTTAATTTTGGTTTCTATTAAATGGAATAATTTATTTATTTGCCATAATTATTGTTCCAATTATAACACTCCATAATAACTCATACACTTTGCGCAGATGTTATACACGGAAAATGAAAAAATATATTAAGGGGTCCATCAGTTAAAAACGTTTGAAAACTTCTGGTCTAAAACATATTCATATACCCCGGAATGTCGAAAATGACAACGGGCATTCTTCCCTTTGCGGAAGAGAATGCATACTTTAATCAGGCACAAAGGTGTTTAAGGGGGAATTCCGTGAAACTATGTTTATAAAAGTCACTTGATTGATTATTTTACTTCCATCTTCACCTAAGAATAGCGTCATCTTTCAATATTTTAAAACGTTACTGATTTTTTTAATTCCTTCGTTTCCTTTCCAATATTCTTAAATATTTGTATCGGCAAAACACCCAAGAATTCAGCCATAATAGTTTATATTCTTATTCTTTCTTACATTCCGTTGATTTAAACAAAATACAACAAATTTTTCATTGTTTATCGTGAGAATATTCTTACGATGACAACAAAAGATAATTTCAAATCTTTTAGAGTAACAACACATCGTTATAAGCGATTAGTAACAGCGTGGAATACGGTATATTTCCCGTAGAAAATGCAACCGGAAGGGCCAGTGTGCGGAACTTGTGGGCCGTATCCGCTACCCACACTGGTCTTAGCTCTGAAAATTACTCAACCGACTTAACTTTAACATATCAACAAGGATTTAGCTTGATACATTCGTATAATGCTAAATATTAACTATAATAGCTTCGAAACACAATACGTACTTAAGTTTACAAATCGATGCCGCACACGAAAACAATTGTACGAATTGCTTTCGTAAGGTATTTTATATTTTTTATTAAGTTCAACCTTAGTAACTTAATGCCAATAGCTGTTGCTTTTAACTGTTTTTTCTTTAGAAACATATTAATTTATCAAAATAATAACCATGTTATATTTTAACCCACATTACAAATTAGAAAGAAGTTATGTATCATTTTATGTTGTTTCAGAATTTCCGTTAATGCCGTAACTTAAATCTTTGTACTTTGATAACGCTTCATAAGAGAACTGGCCATATGCTAAATAGCAGATCGACTGTCAACAAAAAAAACTACTGTCAACCAACGGATCGTACCTACTAAGATATGTTAATTATTCATATCTGAGTATCATTAAATAAATATTTAAACTACTAAAGTTTGTTTAAAATTAATCATCATTTAGCTTGAATGATACTAGCCTAATATTTACCTTTTATTTTTACACAACTACCCATTACCAACAGACTAACCACCTTAAGGTAAGAAGTTACCGTCGCTCATGAACATCAGAACAAAAGACACGAACATGTAATTTCAACATCGACAAACCATTATAAAAATGATGAAGTCTCAATAATGTGGCATTAAAATTTTATGAACATTACATTTCGAGAATTGAAATCCTGTATTATCTGAAGAAGAAACATTCAATAGCACTAAAGGTACAAGAAAGATATTTATTGTAATGCGATCACTCTATAGTAAGTCATTGAATAGTGCTTGGGGGTCCAATATGTATATAGAATACTACTATTGGTCTATACTTGCTTTTAGATATCGCTTGAATATTTTTTTTTCGAATCGAAAGCAGCCTGTATGATAAATATGACTTTATATATGTTTTACATATTAAGTAAATATATAATAGGGACATGGATACGCATTTTGTCCCGTTATTTATTTCTAATCTGCTTGCCACGAGGTCAAAGTAAGCAATTAGTCACGTAAAGATCCTGCAATGTGTACTTCCAATATTAAGTATCCATAAAGTTCTCAGTTTATGCATCAATAAATTGTTACAAGACAATTTTGTGTTGTGTGATTACATATTTATGTTATTTTCGCAATATGGTTTAGAACTATTTTATTCTTAAACATATGTTAGCATCAAATATTGAGTGAAAAATACGTTCCATTGATAGCAATAGCGCACAAAAATAAATTTTAAAAGTATGTACATTTTGTATCACTGCCATAATTTCATCAACTTGAAGTTATACAAATTAATGTGTATAATAAAATCCATCAATACAATTACTTCATTACGTACCTAATTTATCAGTGGACTAGTGAATTAATTCTACGGCATTCTTTTTTCTCGGGCTCAGTCTACCTTCCTTATACCTGTATACCATAATATAAGTTGACCGAGTCGCGGGAATTCATGATGAAAATATATGATTAATTTTCGTATATTTACTACCACAGATGTTATAGCTTTATATACCTATGACTGCAGGAGGGACTGTTGTTAGTCATCATCACAACCAATAACTATCCCACTGCCGGGTTCGGATCTCGTCACATAGTGTTAGGGGTACAGTCCACCACGCTGGCCTAGTGCGAACATTATGGAGAACTATCGGGTGTGCAGGTTTCCTCATGATGTTTTTCGTTACCGAAGCAAGTGATAACTAAATTGTAATACGCACATAA
>DWPA01005220.1:0-12033 GCA_018251375.1 Calpodes ethlius
ACCTTCCAATACTTCATGCTTAATGCCCAGCTGTCATGTTCATAAAGTTGTAATGAGGAAGTAATTATTTAGAACTGTAAGTGAAGAAACTCACGCATCAACGCCAAGAAGGCCACTCCGGGGGGTGGTCTATCATCCTTCCCAGTGAGCGGCCTCAGTCTGAAGTCCAACAGTTCCAGAAACTTGATCACGAGCGACGAATCAATGGAGCCGACGATCTCCGTGAGGCTCGACCGCAAGACTTGTAGAGCCGGATACAAGTAGGTGTTTATGAGTCCGGGCAGTATCTTTCTTATGCTGTCTGCAATCTGTGCCAAATGAAATTATGGGCACTGGAGAAAAATTGTCCAATTCAAATACGTTACCTTAATATGATATAAAAAAAACTGTTAAAGTAAGATGGAGTAGATTTTTGACGTGGAGATGAGTGAGATGACAAACTCACGGGTGGCAAGTTGCTCTTCATCCAAGCGCTGACGAGAGGCGGCAGTCCCACCACGCGCGTGTCCAGATAGACCATGCCGCAGCGGGACACGGTGGCCGGGGAGGCCACGGCCAGGTCCGCTACCTCGAAGATCATCCGCTGGCGGTCGGTCAACTTCATTATCTCGCCGCTGGACAGGCATAGCTTCTTGTTGTCGTCCAGTACCTAAAATTTCCAGTAGTCAGCAATATTCAGGGATCAAACTTTTGTGGCTCTCTTGATTTATACTTAGAATGATTCATTAATTAATATTATTTGTATGATTTTCATATTAGAGGTGCATAATTATGTTATAATAATATGAAATATTAATATACGCAAGTCAACTGCATTTAGTAGCTAATGATAACATATTTTATAAAATCCTTTCTTGTGCATAGATTCAGAGATAAATAAATTGGAATGTGGTAAGGCGTCAACGATACGTTGTCTTGTTGTTACATCTGGCTTTCCGATGCTACTACCAAAACTCTTCAAAACCCTTTAAAGATTAACCATAAATATCTTTATTACATCTGTTAGTGACCGTCTAGGTAGCTTACGAATGATTTCACAAACTGAGGTCATATTTTCACTACATAACTGGAACAAGATCTGATTGGCGCTTCATTCACATTTAAAACATAATATATTTCAGAGCAAAGTCTACATTGAAAGAGAAGTACTAAATGTTCCTTTGGATCCTCAATAACCTATCAGCAGTTAATGGGTCTATCTCCGCTTTAGTGGAAACGCGCTTCAACTTTTTTCTAATCAGCGGCTGAACAATGAAAGCATTGCCGCGATCGTTACGCTCTTTCACAATACGATTTCAATAGTCATTAGAAAAAAAATCAAGCGTCATGTACGGCTTGTAAACATACTCATTTATAAGTTTGATGCGGATATTCGCTGATTTTTCATGTAAAAAAAGACGCCAAAAGTAATGTGGACCTAAAAGAAAGTAAAAGAGTCATATTGTTGCTGGCTCCAACGATGCGAACGAAATACGACAAAGAAACAACAAATACCGGTTATCTTTAGAATTAAGGTGGTAACTAGGTTAGGGGGTATAACAAGCATATCATCATGCATGAATATCGACAGGGTCGATCAGGATGTTAGTGATGATAAAGAGCCCAAAGACCTCTAACATTAAAAAACTGGTACTATATATTCATCCGGTCCACAAGGTTTTACCCTGAGCAAACAATTTGGCTTGGACTAAAGATCATACAGCCCCTTACACCATAATTACTAGCTATGACCTCATATATCAATTTAATTTTAAAAGAACTGGTACCGTCGGCTTCAATCGCAGAAATATTATTATACAAAACTCTTATAGCCAATTTCAACTTTTAAGGGAATGAGTTTCAAAAAATCCCTTCTAATTGCTCTCCTACACAATAAGAGAAACCTTTATTCATAACTAGATGTTGCCCATAGCTTCGCACGCATTGAGAAAAGAACAGCAATAAAATGGTTGTCAATTCCTTTTTATAATAAGTTGCCAGGAAACGCTTTGTTGCAAAACACTTCCTTCAATTTGGCTCAAATATACATCTTAATGGACATTCTTACAGAAATGAGTTGTTATTTCGCTGTGGAAAGTATCCTATATTACTCGATATCTTTTCAACTACACACACTATACAGTAGAGCATTTATAATTTCAGTCAGTATAATGAATTACCGTGTTCATGTTCTCTATCCAGACGGCGTCGACCGGCCCGTCGAACACGTACCACCGCCTGTCCGTGTCCTCGACGGCGATGCCGGCGCGCACCAGGCTCGAGAGGATGCCGTCCGTCCTGGGAGAACAATCAATGTACCTCTTGCAGGGCTCCCGTGGGGAAACCGACGTGCAATCAAAACGACCATGATAAAACTTAGTTGTAGTTGGTAGTATCCTGTCTTCTTAGGAAAGACTCTGGATTTCTGCCAGACAGACAAATGTTTGTGACGTCACCTTTGAGTGTTCGTTACGCGCAAAATTGTAGCCTAGAGTTTGAGTATGTGAACGATTAATAATTTATGTTTTATTTAGTAATAACAAAAGTGATAGAATCTGTTAACCGAGTTAGCGTTTAATATGAGGGGCATTGTCAAAGAATGTGAAATGTAGTTTGACGTACCACTCGTGGGTGTTGAGATCGAATTCTCCGTACAGCTGTCCCATGGTGATTGACTTGGGGTTGACGACGAACGTGTGCACCGGCGTGAAGGGGAACCCGTCCGGCGCCAGCTTGCCCTTGATAGCCGTTAGTGCGTCCCGCAAGATCTCGTAACACTATCAAGGAGAAGGATCTTATTAAGACAATGAATAAGTCTGGATATATTATAAATTAATTTCAGGCGTTACGAAGGTCACAGAGCTTATAACTACAGTCAGACTAACTTTAGTTTTCCCCGCGCCGGCCGGCCCCACCAGCATGAGCCCGTGCCGGACCACCGTGGTCTCGTACAACTGAATTATTTTGAATATAAACGCTGAAACACAAGACATTATTTCACTTTAGACCAACCACAATAAACTTATGTAGCATGTATATCGTTCGATGTCATTAAAACTCAAACGATTACATAATCACCTTTATAAACGAATATTTGATAATGTATTTACTCTCTAGATAAATATTATGATCTGAAGTTTGAACCTGAAGATGAAGATGACAGTGATAAGTTTTATAAATGACCACAGGCGGCTGTCACCACTCATCATTACGACATGACCTTTGCAGCTGGTGAACTGTCTCCACCCTGTCTTTGATCGGTAGTAAAATCGACACAGTTCAAAAAATCTCGATCAATATAAAGTCTGCTATAAAAAAAATTAGGTAACAGGTACTGATATATTTAAATACTAGCGAGTACTCACTATAGAGATCATCGTAGCCTCTCTTCATGAGCATGTTCCTGATGGACTGCTCCATGATGCCGTAGTCCACCACGGGGATCTCCACTCTCGGGAACAGATCCGATATTATACCTGTACGTGGAATATGAAAGAGAACCGATATACAAGTCCATCACCTTACAACTCAACCGAATAATCAAGCCGAATAACCGGTGACAATACAATGATTTATTTACCCCAAGTTAAATATACTAAATTTTATTTTGCTACAATAACTTTTCTGTTAAGATTTTGTTGTTTTAATTACTAAAGCCGTTTTATAATTTAGGTGGCATCACGCCTGAATTACACAAAGTTGTTTACGGCGCTTGCATATGTAAATACAAATACCGAATGTAAGTCAGTCGGAACTCGACCACTCCAAAAGCAACACACTCCCTAAACCCTCGAGTGGTTTGTCCTCTAATTAGAGTGACAAGATGAAGACCAGTAACTATTAGCAGCACCTATTTAAATTCAAGAAGTGGACACGAATAATGAAAACTTTCATTACCATTGAAGAGAACGAGGTCATCGGCCAGGAATTTGGGCACGTTGACGTCACGCAGCGCGCGCAGCACGATCTGTCGCTCGTCGCCGTCCGGCATCTGGCGGATAAGGTTGCCCGCCACCAGGATCACCGTCTTCACGGCGCGCATGCCGAAGTCGTAGTGATCCTGACACACACTAACTTACACCACACCATACTCATCGAACCACTGATTTATTTCATTTCCTATTTCAGTAAGCCAATTGGCGAGCAATAAATATTAAGCATATTCTCACAAGCCGTTACCATCTTATTGCTAGGCCAGATTATACTCAACCACCGTGGTCCGATTCAGATTGCCAATACAGACTTTAGACATTAGAAAACTAAATCAAAAACAAGTATTCTACAGTCTATACAATTTTTTTTAATAGTTTTTTCATTGATACAAAAAATTAAGTAACTTATACAGAAAATTAAAGAGAGTTGTATAGGTACGATTGGCAAAGCACGAAAGCACGAATAGCGACCAAGGTTCAAATCACTTCGCTATAATAAATATAGATATAAAAATAGCAATAGAATACTATGACCTAACTTCTAATTTCATTGCAGCCCTATGAACATTATCTGACACAACTGCTCTAATTAGGTCATCATTTAAAAAGAAACGACTAAACAAAAAAATTATAAACACCTGCGAAGACAGCTGCTCTGAACTCAGCCGGAACGTAGTAGTTATTTTCCCAGCCAAGATCTTAGCCTCGAAGAAACCGTAAGAGAAAAGGGATATTTCGGCAATCAGTGCGTAGTCCGGCACCATCATCGAAATTGGACGGAACAACGCCTTCAGGTTGTCCGGCAGCTCAGTACGACCTGGACAACAGTTATATGTAACTCAGCTCCAAACCTGACACATAATTCAAATTACATGGAGCAGCAACTAATCATAAAATGAAGAAACTCATGAAAGTAACTGTTTCCCACGAACCTGCATAACCCGGGTTCATGGTGATAAAAACTGAACAAGACTGCTTCAGCGGCAACTCGCACCCCTCGAACATGAACTTCTCCTGCTTCGCAATCTGCGCCTTCTGGATCGTCACTACCTAGAAATCGATCATCGACATCATAATCGTATCGAAGGATCAGAGAACATGGAAAATTGATCTATCTATCAGCCTTTAAAAGTCCACTGCTGGACATAGGCTCCCCTAATTGATCTATACTATGGCTTTATCAATATTCAAGCATCAGATATTTCTGAAAGTAAACCATGTACAGCCCAGCAGATGGGACGCGTGTTGTTAAAACCCAAAAATTATAATACCTGCTGCGCCACCACCGACAGAACCTCAATATCTATTCGGTTGAACTCGTCGAAGCACGCCCAAGCTCCTGACCTAAACAGTAATAATTTCTAAAGAGTTTCGTTTCAAATAATCAGTTGGAAAACTAGTTTAGAGGGTTGGTCTCACCTGGTTATATAATGTAGTGGGATTCAAACGGGTATCGCAAACGTATACAAGAAACTCACGCGGCTAAACCTTTGAAGAACTTCCCCATGGCCATAAAGTCGAGCTGATCCGAACAGTTGAACACTACGCACTGCACGGCCAGCGCTTTCGCTAGATCCTGGACACAATCACAAACAGCAGCTCGTTATATTGAAATGTAATAGTCCACTCATTTAATATGAATGCCAAAGCAATGAACTGACTGACTGACTGACTGCAGGTTTACTATTTAGGGAGCGTATTTCAATGACATTACTATATAAGAGGATATTCAGGATGAACCAATGATGTACCAAAGAAAGGAAATAATGAAAATGTATGATGATGATCGTTATGTGGTGTCTTAATTGCCGCTTTAATAAAAAAAATTAAGACAGAAATCGACTTTGTTTATTGGTATTAAACTATCGTGCACTTGCGTCAAATAACTATTGTATTCATTTCATAATATAGATCAATAATGATTTTGCTGATATTTGTGATTAAATCATATGACGAACGAGCTCCAAACCATATTAAATATCCCGTAGACCGCCGCGTTACATATGGACATTCTACGAATATTAAGTAAATAGGAGTAACCTTAGTGGTCTCGGTCTTGCCGGTGCCGGCGGGCCCGGCGGGCGCGCCCCCGAACTTGAGGTGCATGGCGCACATGAGCGTCAGGTAGCAGCGGTCCGTCAGCGGGGTGATCACGAGCCGCCCGCTGCATCACATCGCTACTATTACATTATTACCCACTAGCTTCTGTCTTTGTCGACTTCATAGTTATACCCACAGAAGAATAACATTGCTTACCAATGTCTTAGCAGGACCACCATACTAAAATATACTTTCTTTCCCAGTGGTTTATATATATCTCGTATTCAGAAATTATTCTGTTATAAACTATAAGTGTACCAAGTTACATTCAAATCCGTTGAGAGGTTTTTGGCCTTATTATGGCAGCGTAGAATATTGACTGCAAAGTCATGCTGACGAACGCTTGTTCGCCTTAGCCTTAGTCCTTAAACCTTAGTCCAAATATATACAATATAAGCATAAAAGTAGAAATTATATAAAAGTGTCTGTAAAGAGCATACAAGAGCAGAAACAATACGTATATGTTGTGTGGAAAAAACACGTCAAGACCGTTTTTGCATAAGAATTGTAAACCAATACAAAATAATATGATAAATGATCTGGTGATGTAGTCTACGATGTCGAATCACCTGTTGCCGAGATACTCGTTCTGGTAAGTGAAGACGGAGTTGAGCGCGCGCACGTCGCAGTGGTTCTGGCTGAACTGGCGGTAGTAGGGCGACGTGTCCAGGCGGTTCTCGTCCTGGTATATCTCGGGCAGCTCGTCCTCCTCCAGGGGAATCATGTCCTTTACTATCTGGTAATATCTGCCGATGACATTAATTCGTAATACTCTCCATTGACATGACGAATATCAGAAGAAATACAAGATAACTTTAATGTCAATTGACCTAGAAAATATATCCACAGGTAATTTTAAAATGTGCAAATTACCAACATTTGAATGCGATTATCATTCATGAAACAATAATATTAAAACCTTGCCCTTTATATTAATTATATAAGAACAAATAAATTACGAACAAAAATGAGCTTGGTCTTTATTTTTAATAACATTATAACTTCGGGTTAACCTGTTTTTATCTATAACAGCTTAACTGATCAGCAGTTCTTCTAAGGAACTTCTGAGGACTAAAAATCGAAGATTCCTCCATAGACTTTCCCATCCATTACCCAGCATACCTGAGCTGGCACGTCCACTGAAAGTCGCTGATGTTCTTGACGTTCTCGTCGACGAGCGTGCGCGTCACATCCCGCGCGTGCACCTCGATCACGATGAGCGCGCACAGCACCTCCCGCTGGAAGAACGTCAGCTCGCCCTTCACCAGCGAGCGGAGACTGTCCAACTGACGCGAGACAACAACATCAGATACAAAAATAGACTAAAAGTTTTTGATCCGGCATTACTTCAGGACTGCATCTTTAATTCCCTATCTTTACGGTTTACATTTTGACGCTTCTATATATTAGAACATTAACTTATATTATGTATATCAATACCTAGCTGTGTTACCTGAAGAAAAGTATTGCAGTGTTTTAAGAATATAGAAACGACTTTTCACCTTTTAGACGTATATTTCAAAAAACTTTTTTTATAATGTGTCAGATTATTTTTCTTTTAGATATAAAATCTCCAACATTACCCATAAAGAAGTAGACTTCCAATATCTTCTGAAACCTGTGCACTCGAAAGACTACACTAATGTACGAGTATATTCATGCTACAAGACTACTCGCCGCTTACCGTCTGCAACATCTCCTCAAAAAACATGTCCATGCGGTACTCAATGATGGCCTCCTCCACGCCGGCCGTCCAGGCCGTTTGCGAGCCGGCGATCACCACCTGACCCGGCCAACGCAGCACCCACTCCGCGCGGGTCATTGTCCATAGTTCAGCGTAACCTTCTACTAGTGTTAGACGAACTGAAAAATAATCATTCAATATAATAAATGCTCTTCTTCTACGTGAATTACTATGAGTAAACCTATGAAATTGACGCTTTGCAAGAATAATATAAGTATGCTGGGTAGAATATATTATAATCTGTTCCTATATATACATATAGGAGTACACACGTATTCCAGTATATATCGTAAGTTATTTGTACAGTATGTATCTAATTATACCTATAGTATAGTACCGCTCTTCGTGAATATCTGTTTGGCCCGATAGTTCGCTGGTAGATAAATGCAATAAGCATTAAGCTCGCCAATTGTACGTAATATTGTCGTCAATAAAGTTTAAATCTACAAATATAACCATCATCTACCAAAATCGAAGTCTACCAATATTATTCAATACGAAATGCCAAATCGTTACTCCTCTTAATCAATTACGATTGATACACGGAACAACTTAACAAATAATTGTTTAACTAACTAACGAACTGACTGAAATGTGAAAATTGAAGTTTAAGATCGTTACGTTAATTTGGAACAAATCTCACTGGAGTGTCTCATTGTGTCCTCCAGTAACAAAAGCCACTGTTCCACGTTCGATGAAGGATAGAATGTATATTTCAAATTTACGATTTCTCCTTCGCTCGAATGCATTTGAGTTATCTTCAAGTCCGGTTCAAAGGTAACCTGAAATACGAAGCTTTACTGCCGTTTCAATATTAAGTTCCAATATTAAATATCACTGCGATACCTATATTCTACTTCTATAGTGCTTTTGTTTGCTGCAATTGTAAGGATATAATTTTAAATGGTGTATCAGTATCTAACTTATTGCGAGTGACCTACTTTAGCGATGGCCTCGAAGCACTTTCTAAGATGAGGCTGCACAGCCCTCGGGTTACGAGACTGCGACAATATCTCCAGCAGCTCGTCATCGCTGAGGAAGAAGAATCGCGGGAACCGAATTCGCTTCAGCTCCATGTACTCCGCAAGCCCCTTGGCGACCACCGCGAGTAAATGACGAGCTTCTACCAAACTGTCCAACAAGCGACTGTCTGGGCATGTTATCATTATCTGGAAGTAACCCAAAATAATGCTTATATTCATACATTAAAGTCTACTCCATCTCTAAATTACTTAAACCCCATCAATACCTTAGGGCACGCAGCAGCTGAAGACATAATCCTGCGCCAAATCCTCTCCATGGTTCCATATTTCTTCGCCTCTAAAGGAAGCTGCCTAGAAATATCTTCAGAAGTGAAGATTGGCTCCAGATACATCCACTCCCTAAAGAAACGGCGTAAGATTACAATATTTTTACCAAATGCACCGGTAAAAGACTTAAAATTCAAAAGCAAAACATACTTCTGGCATTCGATCCACTCGTCCACAACTTTCTGTGTGAGACGAAGCTTGTCGTCCCACTCCTGTATACGAAGTTCAAACGCAGCCTTGAAGGGGCTGAAGCCGAGCTGTTGAGTAGCCAGCAAGTGCTCGTCTAACATTTGCAGCGTTTCGTCAGCTATCTTCATTATATAAGTACCTGAAGTAACAAAATAATAAAATCATATAAACCTTATCTACACCAAAACTTTTAATACGTTTCTATTATTTTTATACAAAATTGGGCTAAACGCTCAATGTAACCTATTTGTAAGCTTGCGAAATTCAGACAGAGCTATAATCTTATATATATGACTAACATTGTAACATGTCAAATTAATTAATTGCAGGAGACGGGACAATGTTCTATTGTACAAAATATACATATTAAAATAAAAACCCCTAAATATTTCAGAACTTCATAGTAAATTGTTCCCAACGGAGAATACAATTATTTTTGAAGCAAAATAGTTTTTAGTATTCAGGACGGAGCTAGGGGTCCTAGAACATAATCCCGAGCAGAACAAAGTAATCAAAATACGTTAATAGAGTTTGAAATAGTTACTTCTGTAGTGGACACTATTTTGATTTAATTATTTAGTAAATGAGTAAAAACAACTCATAGATAACTGTAATATATGGATGACACACTCATAACTTATAAAACTATGTACGTACTGGTCGTAGTGATATTATTCTACAAAGTAAAATTATAGTTTTAGTATACAGTTACTTTAGACGGAATGCATTTCGCACGTTTTATCGTACTCCACAAAGTTTTTGTTAAGTCGCTTCCCACGCGGTTTACTTTCCCACGCAGCCCGTTACATATTCGTACAACGTACGTGCTTCAACTCTTAGTGATTCAAACTTATATTAATAATATCAACTCTTTGAATGTAAAACACCTTTAGCTCCAAGGGATAAAAGTGTTATTTTAATCCCTTTTTGCGAAGAATAAAATGATTCTTTTTTAATAGGAATTTTAAATTTAAATTGCTTAAGATATCAGTTTTAATTAGCCATAAGCTTTCGAATATGGAGTAAGATTTTTTAAGGTGAAGCTATAGGCCAAAATCGTTGAAATTTCCAACGACTCCGCGACATAAAATCAACATTTTGTGTTGCGATAACGCATCGCGTTGCGGTGTGAAATTGTTCAGTCGTTCCTGCGATGCGTGGTCGTGTACAAATTTATTTACTGGTGTCGATAAAATATCACCTTATAATTAATTTGCTACAAAATTCTAATCACATCGAATACAATGTTCAGCGCACTCGCAATTCCCTAATGATTATAAGGTCAAATGCAAAATCACCAGTAGCTTTATACGGAGACACTTCCATCGCTCTGGCCGCCCAATCGTTGAGCATCTTGTCCAGTGACTGTTCGATGACGTACTCCTTGCTAGCCAACTCTCCGATGTCCGCGATGAGATCGCCGTGAGCTGCAACTCCTTGCTTCAGACACATCTGGAAGGTCTGCTTCTCGTTCATCGTCACCGTTATACCTAGTCATTGGACAAAAGCGCCATTATAAAAGACGGCCCCGTAACCTACTTGGTACCCTGCCAGCGAAGCGAGGGTCCTGGGTTCGATTATGGGCAAATATTTATGTGACAGAATATACAAATATTTGTTCCCGGGTCATGAGTATTAGTGACGTGTTATTTGAGTTGTCCATGCCGCCCGTAAAACAAGCAACCCCACGCGGCGGTATTAGTGTGTTAGCGTTTCTTTTTATATTAAAACTTTAAGTACTTTTTAACTATACTGCATGTTAGCTCCACCTCTTTTAAGAAATAAATGAATCTTATAGACTTACAATAAATGCATTAGTATTTAAAGTTTTTATAAAATTGCATGGTGTCAGTGACAACTATTTACACCATGACGAGGACCCTACTACTTAATATATTTATAATAAACCAACACAGTATTAAAACTCACCAGCTCTCTCCATGAATTCATTCCAATGTCGCTCCTTCATTCCTGGGTTTCTAACTGCTTGAATAATCGGAATGAGGGGACGGAATTCGTCAATATCATCCTGATGCCAATTGAACACAAAATTAATGAAACATTCTGTGGAGTCACTTATGTTGGATGTATTTCTTTCTTAACGAGTTACTCCTCAAAATGTTCAATGAAATTTATATACAGACAGTTTAATAAACTGTAATAAAACAATACCCTTATCGTTGTTGCCACTTGTTGTACTTTGGGTAGATCAGCGAAAGTACGCACGCACTTCACTATAGTTTTATAATACTCATTGATCAGCGGCTCAATCGTATCCGCATCCACGTACATGAGTGGATTGTCAAACCAAACTTCGCGAGCTTTAAGGAAATCTATAAAATATACGACAATTTTAAGTTTACTCTAACAACAAAACTCCAACAGAAACAACAACATTTTAAGTTGTAATGATTCTCACCAGACGCAGTGACCCACAAGTTCCTATAAGGCTCGAACTCCTTAACCAAACGATTCAAATCAACAAACGGTACAACAGGTTGTCCAAACAACTTTTGTCTTTGATTGAGAACACGACCCCATTCCTGAGAATCTTTCATTCCCTTCCAAGCTTTTTTGATATCGTTCGCAATTTCGTGTACCTGAAAGAAAATAACATTTATAGGTATTCCAAAGCTTCTATTGTTATTAAATATTTATGTGGTACAATTCTAAATACCACTCATTAACGTTCTTACTTTTCCAAAGTCATTCTGCAGGGTGAGCGCCATGCACTGCGCGCTGAACATGTCAATCTTATCGAACAACGTTTGCTCGTCCT
>DWPA01005221.1:0-12033 GCA_018251375.1 Calpodes ethlius
ATTTTTAAATTTAACGCGAGAGTTATTTTCAAACGTTGTCTGGTGCTTGTAAGTTTTTTATGGCAAGTAAGAAAAATAGGTATTATGAGCTTTTAGTTAGGGTTATAAAGCTCTCATTCAATAAAACCTCAGTCTCCATCAAGCAGGCATACACATAAAGATAAGGAGAGAGAGAGGAGAGAGAGAGAGACAGGGTGGTTCAGTGGTGTAAAATTAAACTATTTACTTAAAGAAAAAAAGACAATTACCTAACCTACCATCCTAGAATCATTATCATGAAGGATTTGTAGAACTGAAACAATCTAACGAATCTATTATAAACGTAAGTACTTATTAGAACAAAACGACGTTTTAAAAATACACAATATAATAATTAATATGATAGCTGTTCTTTATTGCTTGATACTGATATTTTTAACCTCCTCATGGAATCCTAGTACGGATCAATGGATCCTTTCGGGATTCAGATCTCAGGTTAAGAAACTCTAGCTTAAACAGAGAATGTTTATCTTTTTATGTGATAAGGATAGTTCATAGTGCCACCACTCTACCGCCCATGGATATCTCTAACAGGATTTAGGAGGGACTGTATTTAGTAAGTTAGTTTTTGTTATTAATCATGCGTATCTTTTGTACAACAGTTTTCACTCACTATTTTATAACTTTTCAGCCTAATACAATTTATGGAACACCGTAAAACGCTACGCTACATTTATAATTCACACTGCTGTTTTGCGGATATCGCGGTCGTTCTCGACAGTAGAATCGCTCCATTTTTGCTTTACCTGCTTCATAATCATCACAAATGGACATAGTTATGCGAAATGGAACCAACCCACAAAAACTGTTTTTTCAGTTAAATCATAAATGGCATCTTCACATCATCTTTTGTATATACAAAAAAATATTTAAAAGAAATTTAAAAACATTATTTTGATACAATAATTTTACTAAAACACCTAATTTCTTAAAAGTTCGTTTTTGTGGTTGGATCTATTTTGCATAACTACTTCCAAATGATAAAACCATTGGACTGGAGCCCTCTCTCACTCTACTTTCAAGATAAAAAAAACTACTTCGCTATACGTATTGCTCTGCTTAGAACAACTCCAGCAATTTTTCATAGTACAAGATATTTACATAAAACATAGGAAGGCTCCGTCAGTCGGCAGGCTGCCGATAAACACCGGCTGCACCTCATTCCACATCGGCGTGCGTTATGCGAGCCGCTTTCGGGTTTCATACGCTCCTTATACTTACATCAAGTGTTGCTAGTATAAGATCATGACTAGGAATAAAATTCAGGGTTTTTTTGGAGTGATGGGTATTTTCGTAATATTTTTCATGTTTACATGCGTTTTTTTTATTTTTTTTTGATGTACGTTGAAGCTAAAGTACGGTAAACAGTAAGGTCTGCTAAATTATTTTTCTTTTACTAATTAATAAAATATTAAAATTGAATTGTTTCCTGAGTTGCTTCACACGCATTTCATATAAACCTTCGCATATCTATAAAAGTATAAGTATAGTAAGCAAACTATGGGTATTTAGAATTTGGAATGGTTATTAAGATTTGTTTTTGGATAGGCTCTTCATTATAAACTAGACTATTTATTCGGCCGTTATAAGCTGATTAATCTACTTACAGATTATTCATTTTATTAAAAAAACTCAATTAATTCATGTTTATTAGTTAAAGTTATTAGTTAAGAAAATAAAATGTGACAAAAACTTTTAAAACATATTTAAATAAATTTCAGGAAAAAAAAACACGCAAAACGTGAAAGTAAAACTTTACATACGCGCCTGAAGCTACAACTGGCAACACCGCGCCGATCCTTCAGCGAGCGTCCTTGAATAAAAGATGGCGGCACGTGAGTCTAATGTACTCATCAATTATTACGCGACTCACGACGTGGAGTTTTGATAACGCCTTCGGATTGAGATGGCTGCCGAGTGCCGAGCCGATTATAGTTACACTGCCGAATTCAAATAGAACAGATGACGCGGTTTTTTTTGGTACCTACTTTGAGTGTGAGCTACATTTTGCTTTTTACTTCAATAAGGTGACAGGTTTGAAAACACAGTTTTTTTTATTGGCCATTTAGTACTAAATTTTATGGATTATCAAAACGTTCTTATGATTTGAGATAGCTAAGTTTGTACGTTATCTACAATAAAGGTAAAAAAAATTACACAATTAAGTAAAATATTTTTTTGTAATTTAAAAAATGCTCCACTGTAAAATTATGTTTTTGAGATAGCACATTACTGAAGCAAAGAAGCGATGCGTTAAGGAGTCATATATTTTGAAATATAGTCCGAAATGACTGCAATGAATATTACGTTGTAGGAGTAATATTTAAGGTAAATATTTCTTCTAATATGCACAACATTCTACATAGGTAAAATCGAGTTTATTTTTATGTTTTCCAATATTTGCTAAGTTTGCCAATCTATACCAACTTATGACGAATTTAGAGCCAAATAATCTACTTATGTCATGGAGATTTGAGTGTAACAGAGGAACAATTATAGTTTGTAGATAAAATCGAGTTTATTTTCATAATGTTTTTCAATACTTGCTAAGTTTGCCAATCTGTATCAACTTGTGACGAATTTACAACCAAATCCTTAACTGATCTCTAGATGAAAGGAGATTTGAGTCCAACAGAGGAACAATTATAGGTTGTGATGTTGATAATATTCTAAGCGGATTAATCAAATTATTTATTTATGTAAATAGCCGTAACAAGGAGTTATTCGAGAGTACAATTGCTTATTGATATTAAAATTAACAGCAAAGCAATGCAGAATAAGAACTCAAAGGAAAGAAAGACTTGAACATAGCATGCGACGTGTCGAGTCTAAAGAAAAATTCTTCCGTTACAACAAGATATTAGACATACATTGGATAATTGTGGTAGATTATGACGAAATAAAATTATGTTTACAGTCAAACGACTACAACCCAAAACTCGAACGAGAAAAGCGTCATGTCTCTCGGTCTCTCTCTGAAGCGTTCCGACCAAGAGGGTTCTTGTCTGGTCAAACAAGACTTGTAAATTGATTGAGTCTCGCAACACCAACTTAACAATGCCTACTGTGACTCAAACCGTTCTATTCTAAACCTTATTACGACGTATTAAAGTAGTACTGGTGGAAATTGTGTGCAAATATTATCTGATTTGTAAGCTCAACCTTGTAATACCCTTTGGATGTCGGTATCGCATTTAAATTGAACCTCGAATTTAGTGTTTGCATTGGTTTTTCTAGAGCATGCAAGTTTTTTTATTTGCATAAGGGGTAAGTTAAAGGGTGGTACAGAAACGGAAAGATAGCTTAAAGCTTATACATTTGTTTTATATTTATCTTTCTGGGTTATCGAATGATCAGTACGTTAACCATGGCTATTAATTAGTACGTGTTGGGATTTTGTAACGTCCATTGTAATAATAAACATGTTTTTTCTAAGGAAGTGTGTTTTTCATCCTAAGTTTCATCATTGCCTACTATACTCTATATCTATCTATCAACCTATGTATCTACCTATCTATCTATATCTTTATATGACCAAATATCATTGTCAAGAAATAAGCTATACTTAATAAGTAAATCGTTAATTGTATTATTACTTTTCTCTGTAAAAAAAAGTATAGTGACAAAATCAGTACATCTAAAGCGATGAGAAATATAAATTCAACTATCCAGTAAAAACTAATTAAACAGAAATAAGTTATTAAGCATACTATTATACGGACACAATACCCCTCATTATGTCTAAATTACAAAACAGTAGCCTACTAGGAGAAATTCGAACGGAGCAATAATTGACGACCCTATCATTAGTTAGCGTACGAGGCTAATTTACTTAAAATTGCCTCCACTCGGCTAGAACGAAGCTTCGGGAGGGCTAATCTATCCGATGCCAATATTAATCGTACCACCCCCGAGACAAACAGTTGTTTAAACAAAACAAATAAGACAACCGACCGACACTTATCAACCTTCCGAGTTGGGCGACCCTTGAAACGCAATGCTTATGGACTTATTACGTATGGATGGATATTGCTATTGCTATCTAAGCAGATAAATTTTGGGCTGAAATATCCACTTAACCCACCCTTTATATTGTAATTTACAACAAAGTAGATACCTAATAGAAGCATTTATCAAACATACTTTTTGATTAGGTATAGATACCTTATTAAAAGTTATGTAGGGCATGGGTCGTAATATAAAAAAAATAAAGTTTAAAGCAACAAGTACAATTAGAATATACAGCTTAGAATACTAACGACAATCCCATGCCTTCATACCAGTATCGTAAGAGGTGACAGAAGTTGACTGAAGTTGACAAAGGTTGACTCCTGACTTGGCAAAAAGGATATATACAAGGTACTACATTGTATACCATAATTCTTCAACAAAATTAATTCGCATTTATTAGGCCAGGAAATTGCGTTGCAGATCGTAGTGATATCAATTTCAATTTGTTTCTAAGTTGACATTTACATAACATCTGTTATAAAGAAACGTGCCTCGTGGCACATTTGTTTCGTAGCCAAAACATAACGGGTCCCTTCACTTTGACAGGGCCAAGACCAAATGAAGAACGTAGCCGTCAATCTGTACATGTAATGAGGTATCCGTTATCTTGGCCCGTCTTAATCACGAGTGGGCCTTGTTACCCACCGCGTTTGATTGCTACATTAGTAGGTCGCGAATCATGGCTGCTATTCCGAGGGATGGTACCTTGTTTCGATATACGTACAGACTATTTATTGAACTAGACGATATTGTATAAATGTACACTTGTAGACTTCAACCCTTTGAATAGTATGAATCTTGTGCGAAGGAATTTTATACAAATGTAAGCAGTAATTTACTTGTATACTGATACATTAGAAATAACTACAGATAACAAAAAAAATCTCAATTAATGACAGCCCTGACTGGAATCTGGAATTTAGGGTATATACATAAAACTGGAAGGTGATAAAATTGTGATGGTAACAAGTCTTTTGTTTCCTTACCTACCTAATATCGAACAGTTTCCTAATCGCTGTTAAGTGTTTTCTTAAAATAAGTGAAAACATTCTTACCTGATTATAAAGATATTAACACAATACAAAAAACAAGGAACTATACATAAATATCTTTATTAAGTTACGAACACTCATTAAGTTTACTAACATTAATGTTTCCCAACATTTAAACATGAAATATTTTATCCTGAAAAGGTATTTCAAAGCGAAATGCTCGTATTCTAACAAGAGATCTCGAAACACATTACCACCTTGTAAAATATACGAAGGTGGCTCCCTGCTCCCGAGATTGGCTCATTAATTTAACAACGTGCAACACTTAAGCCAGGCGTGCCAACATTTTCGCAAATGAACTGGCGGGAACATCTTACTCAGTGTAGGCAACTTTACAGTTCAAACCGCTTACTTTGCATCTTATGTCACTGTGATAAGAGCTATTTTGATTCTACGTTTGTTTTTGCACAGATAAAATATATGTTGGGAGAGGTAATGTATCCGCGTTAAAACGTACACCCGAAACTGTTTTTAAAAGCCTTATTACTTTAAGATAAGCGCTATTTTAGCTTGTTTTACTGTTTGAGACGCGTAAATGTAAAGTTGCGTTGTTGTAAGTAAATCTGAGTTAGTTCACGTTCACTACATTGTCGCTCCTGTGAGTTCATCTAGCAGAATTTGAGATTCCTTACTGCTTTGATTTGTGGAACAATTTTCAGAGGAACAAGGGACTAGTGGATATAATTAGTCGCATTTGTTTCACAAAAGGTAGAGCTGTTGGGTGAGTTTTAGGAGTTAATTTAACTTAACCTTTTGTTTTGTACAATTATGAAGTAGATGTCTATTAGATGTTGTGATTATTGGCTGCTGATAATAAGATACATACATACAGATACCTTTCATACGTAGTTTATGTACCTACATAAAAAATTATTATACTATTGTAAAAATGGCGGACGTAGTGATATTCTCTATTAAATACCTCTGGGGTTTTTTATGTAAATAATTAAAGGATTAAACGAGTCCCATGATGGTTTGTGGTTACTGCCCATGAACTGCTTAGGCATTTCCAATACGTCGCCGGCCAAGTTATTAGCGGGAAGAAAGATAAACTGATGTTTTGGTTAAATATCACAGTAGGCAAAGTAGCGATGAAAAATAAAATTACCCAAATTATTATTATTAATAATGCTTTGAATATGTAGTATCTGTGAAAATGATAGTAAAAGTTAACGTGACGGTTAATATTACCAGAATGTATTCTATTAATACTTATTGGGTTCATTTAATGTAGGTACAGTCAATGAGGTCGGTGTGTTTGAGTATAATTTTGTAGCTGGCTGCGTATTCCTATTAAGATTCCCGCAGGATTAGCGGAACCAATGAGGTGGTTCCGATAGCACTGACTGCCCTACTGGGTTGTCACGACCCCTGTTCATACATTCCATGTATTGCCTCTACATTTGACACTCTTTAAACAACACAAAGAGCTGTAGTTTTCTTTCTCTCTTTTCTTATCCGGTAATGCATCGCTGATCTGATGTGTTTAGTATCAGAGGACACGTCTGTTCATTAGTTAACTATTTACACAAATGCTGTTTCAGCCATTTAAAAGAACCTAAAATCTTTTGTTATTCTGAAGTTACTAATTAAATAATGATTTTTTAGCTAATATTAGTCTATTAATTGTTTTTCAATACTTTATTAATTATATTCGACTCATGAAATATTCAACTACCTGATATAACAAATTATTAGTTAACTCCAAATTCAAATAAACGGAATATTAGAAACATATCTGTGAAAAACTGGCATATTTTTTTCATTTGACTTTGGCACTTGCCATGTTACAAATAAAAAACAAAAGATATGCTGTGGTAGCTTTACAAAAATCAATAAAGAATTTTAAATTTCGAATTTCTAATTACTACCTGTAAAATAATGACATAACAAATCATCCACCAATGTAACATTATATTATTAAGCAGTGTTACATCCACGTGCTGTACTGGCAACACCGACACGAGAGTGACCCTCGGTAGTGATTTATCGCGGGCCCCACCTGTTAACGCGATGAGCGTTGACAATGCCTCCCTCATTATACGTGTAGGATTCGTGTATTGTGCTCTTGTTGATTGCATTCAATTACATTATGCAATAAACACAGATACTGAAATAATTGTCCTTATTTCTGAACTGTCTTAAGTATTTATCATTCAGAAAAGTTTTTGCGAAAGTGATGTACGTTTATGGCAACCCCTAGTTTTTAGATCCAAGATTAAAATGTTTTACTTATATTGTTTTACTAGAAGATCAAATATTATTTGATAAATATGTTTGAAAATCAATGTATAGATTACTGAAATTTATAGGTTTTATAACAAGGCTTTGAAGGTAAGTAAGCTAAGTTTATTTTGAAGTGAAACATCCAGATAAATCTTGAACAAATCTACCTTTAGCCATGGTCTCATGTCGCCACGCACTCTAAACTCTCCAACTGCCATTTCACTCGGCTTGATACCTTTCTCACTCTGTCATCACTCTGTGCTAAGATAGGTTGATAGGCTAATAAATAGGTACTAATGCCAGATAGGCTATAAATACGAAGAGTTTTTTCACAAGAACATGATATCAATTGGTAAATAAGAGATAAATGTTTGATATTTATTATAATCTGACTATTTAATGCAAATATTGAATAGATATTTTGACGGCCCCGTAGCCTAGTTGGTAGTGACCCTGCCTGCGAAGCGAAGGGTCCCGGGTTCGAATCCCGGCCGAGGCAGATATTTATGTGACAGATAAATATTTGTTCTCGGGTTATGGGTGTCAGTGACGTGTTATTTGTGTTGTCCATGCCACCTGCGACACAGGGAATCCTACTGCGGGAGTATGAGTGTGTTAGCGTTTATTTCTTAAATAATTAAGCGTCAATTAATCGAACCATAACATTTCCTAAAAAGAATGTAATATTATCCACGAAGTAAAGAATTGGAATCCTAGTTATAATTTTTGAACGTCAACACTCCCTAACTAGCCGTTTAACTAGATTGTTTAAATCACAGAACACACAATCATAAATCGAATTACGCCCGCTACAAATTGACGTAAACAAGTAGGGTAGTGTGAGCGCTGCTGGTTTACAATTTTATAATTGCGTTCATTCCCGAACGGAGCATTGCCTCGCTATGTTGTGAGGTAAACGTTCATTAATGGGTAAATATTGCGTGCTGTAATTGAGGTAACAGCTCGCAAACGGCCAGATGAATCACTTAGTGGTAAGGGACCACAAATGCCCAACGGCGTGGACTAGAGTTACCACGAAAGTGTTGCTGGCAATAAGATGCCATAAGATGATGACAATGCATCTACAAGCAATAACCACTCAGAAACATCGACCAGTGGTGTAACCAAAAAATGGTTGTCCTTAAAAAAATATCATCTCCAAAGTTAGAGGTTTTTTGACCTACTCGTGGTGCATCCATCTCTTTTGGGTCATGCAAGGGTTCATTCTTACAATATATAACGTCCCTTCATGTAATACTTATCACTATAGTAAACTCTTATATCAACTGTTTTATGTGTGTTACGTCTCCTTACATTCAGATTACCCGCAAATGCAGCTTATGGTTTTTTTTTACTTTGCTTAAAATCTACTAGATTACTAATCTTACACAAAAGCATATAAGCGTACCGTTATTATTGTTACTCTTCAGATAATGGATTACTTTATCAACAGCTTACATTTCCCTAAAAGATCTTTAAATCTTTTCCGTGTTAGCACCGCGTCTGAACGGACAATTCTGTTTTTACAGTAACTTTGTTTAAGGACTTGAAGGCAACTCTTTCGCTAATGATGTCTTGAACCAAAGTCTTCAGCGCTCTTGAAATTTTTCACTCCGGATTTCACCTGCCTTTTTTTTGTTTTTATAGGCAGTTCTGTGACTTAACAAACTAAAAATATACAAAACTACAAAGCCAATACTTGCCAAAGCAATATTCTTCGATAACACGGGAACAAAAGAGCAGGAACAATCCACGTAATTGTAAAAGGGCGTCGTACGGAAGTGGATTTTGTTCCTCGTGTAAGGATAAATCGGAATATCGTAGGTACGGCATATTGCACCTGCTATACTCTACAGATATTGAGGATCAGAGCAGATTGATTCAGTGCAATATCACTATTGTATTATTATCAGATTTAATACTATGCTCAAAACAAGTAAAAATAGAACAAAGTTTAAAACTGGCGATTGTCAAATCACAGTTAGACGTAAATATAATTTAATACCACAAGTTAGTATGTATCTTTAATTCATTAATACGATAATATCGGGAAAGGATCTTTTCATGATTTCAGAGACTTAGACCATACTCCAACACGCTGCTCTGGTGCAATAGTGAATAGTTTCCTAACCTTAGTATCGGAAGTTTTTATGCCACCTGAAGACCTTCTATTTGGCTTACCGACTGCAGGCTGATCTAACGATAGCATAGGAGCCGTTGGTTTAACGCACCGGGCCGCCCAGAACACGAGAACAATTAAAAACCTTTGCTGGTGAAAGTCACTCATCAAGCTATTAACCACAGTTCTAAAAGGAACTATGTATTTCCAAAGTATCCGTGAATACTTTCTGCGTTTATGTAATTGTACTTAAAGACAGTAAAAATCGTTTAATTTCAAAATCTCTAAACATAAGAATCTAACTAAATTACTTGTGATAAGTGTTAATAGAAATTAATATTTAAGACTATATTGAATAGTGAAAATTAGAGACCAAAAATTAAAGCTATTGAAGAACTTAAAGAAAATTTAACTTGAAATAACGCTACAATTTTATGTATACCAAAAGGAGATATTCTATTAAATTGTACCAGAGAAAACAGAGTTGATTTTAACGCGTCAAATTATATTTCTTTCGCATATTTTCGCACTGATTTTATTTATATTTTCTATCGCTGAAACTCCCCCAACGAGTTACGGATATGTTTTATCAGGATATTATATTTTAAATGGCAATAACCTTGAGTTGACAGGTAATTCCGCAACACCAGTTCTCCAGAGCGACTCAAACGGTCGAGGGGCCATGGTTCAGTAAATCTGAGTTATAACGTTGAACCGTACGCCGAGCTAGTTAGTGAAATGAAAGTAAATTATAACTTGTTACGTAAAAAATTTAAAAAATAAACTTCAGAAAAAACATTCCAAACTGGCAGTAAAAAGTGAACAATAACTGAATGAAAAACTGAACTTGTTTTTTGTTACTTTAAATAAAATAATATATTGTTATGTAGTTAAATAAAATTAATATGTCGCTTCTAAAATCTTGAAAGAAAGAGAGAGAGAGAAATAAAGAAAGAAATAAAAGACTTCAACTAATAATCCTAGTTGGTTTCAGCTAATAATCATTGCAACTCGTTACAAATAGTCCTTAAATTATAATTATAATACAATGTTAAACAAATTACTCAGAGCTAATGATAAAGGTACCCAATTAGATTACACCACGTTCGAACCAACGATTATCGGGTTTCTATAGCATACCCCAACGTAGTTTAGCTAATTTTGTCTATACAATTATTGATATACAAATTAGTGGAGGCCTATGTCCAGCAGCGGACCTTATAATGCCGATAGATAGATATATACAATTATTTGCAATAAATAGAGAAAGACAATATTTATCGCTATATTTTGTCATAAACAATAACAAAAGAGATTTATGTTTTTCTGATAGTCTTTTGTTCTTTATAAATTTAAAACAAAATTAATGGCCACTATCCACTAGCTACAGATTAAATCTGTAGCAATGGCGTTTCGGAAGTTAACTCTAACCCATATGATAAAATAATACAGAAATTTACAAAAATGTTATTTTTCTTTCCTCATAAAAGGATATTTACATACTTTTACATATGGTATCCCTTGCTAGGGTAATTGAACCACATCGAAGCATGACTGGGTTTACCCAACAATGACCGCTTCATCACAGGAAGACATGACAACAACATCCTAGAAATGCATTGTGTACACACAAACTTATATGAATGCGTACGAGTTACGTTGAGCTTAAAGGTGCTTCCACACCAATAATGTTATAGTGTTAAGTAATATTTTAAAACATTTTATAATAGAAATGTGATAGCAATAATTGAATTGTGAGGACTGTGTCATTATCATTTCCATATTTCAATAAAAAAGCGATAAAATACGGCGGTGCGTTTATAACACATATGAGTTGTCGACGTTCGGTCGACAATGAACAACTCACGTGAGGTTGTTGTGTGAACAATTTATGCGTTTTCATACACTTTCTGTTGTCACTGCATTCAAATTCCACCGTATATATAAAAAATAGCCCGTAAAGTCGCCATATAAATATACTGTGTTATATATACATATAACATACACGTATATAAGTTTGTTACTACACAAACGCTTAGTTATTATATCCATAAATTAGTATTCCGACTCCGTAGCACACATCTGGGAGTATTAATGTAGATACAGCTAGAATTCAATGAAATCCCAGATTCGGTTGGTCTCCCAGGGGATGCGGTATAACGCAATTTGCTGAGTAGCAGGGGAAACACGAGAGGTGTGACGTATTCCGTCGGACAGTAATGGGTTTTGCTAACTTTCATAATTGACTTGACTAAGTAACTAGTTTGAGTGTTATCGAAGGTTACTCGATAAAGTCGAGCTATTTTCGCAACTGTGATTAAAGTTACATATTGTTACTAAGTGGCGTGCATTTTCATGTTTGTTAATAGATTTTACGTAAACTATTAAACACAAAAACACTGGTCCGATGTATATTAGTATAGAGTGCTGTGACGAATCTTTTTTATAATATATGCGTGAACATTCTTTACATATTGTATAACAAGATGGTACCCGCGGCTTTACTCGCGTGTGAAAAAAAGAAGAGTAATAAAACAGTTGTCAAGTCCTTTCTATCATTGGTTGCTAGGCAACGCTTTATTGTAA
>DWPA01005222.1:0-12031 GCA_018251375.1 Calpodes ethlius
AACACAAATAACACGTCACTAACACCCATGACCCGAGAACAAATATTTATCTGTCACATAAATATCTGTCCCGGCCGGGAGTCGAACCCACCCTCGCTTCGCAGGCAGGGTCACGACCGACTAGGCTACGGGGCGGTCATTAACAATATTTTTTATGCTAACTAGGAACCCAGCATATTTGGGATACTTCACATACCTACTGTTATCCATAAATATTCTCAAGTAATATGCGTTTGCATCCCCGTCCTCTTAGTCTAATTTGCCTCCCCCTTTCCCCCTCCGTCTGGAATCTCGGTACGCCCATGGACATGAACCTCCGATGAGACTTAAGGTTTCTTCCTACGACTGGGATTCCACTGCGACCATAACTCACGGACAAAATTCAAAATATTTACCATCCGCAATGATTTAACTAAAATCCGAAATTTTACTTTTCATTGATACATTTCTATAAATGTGTTTATCTATAAAATATTGTAATAGTTTCATATTACCCAGATATAAATTTAAAATGTCGACTTAAATTTAAAATGTGAAAATCAGAGCATCAATAATAAAAGATAATTAAACAAAAACTACGTGAAACCTTCTTTTTTCGATAGCGTCTTGAATAAAATAAACTTGTAACGCACTTTACCGCAATTAGCTTCGCTATCGTAACTGCAATGTTAATTGTATTGGGAAAATAATGTAAACAAATAGAATGGTTACTACTTTATTAGGAATGTACAAAATCATTTAAGTTTATTGCTTATTTTTAATCATTTACAGGGTATCTTCGAGTTTTTCAAGTAGCTTGCGGCTCCCTTGTCCCTTATCAGGATCCAATGCAGACTTCATGGAGACCTTGAAAGATAGTTTTAAATTAAATTTTATTTTGAAGGCCAAATAATCGATCACGACTCTTACTCCAATTGATACCTAATTCCAATATAAATAAATACAGCTCAGCACATGCAATATAATTATCAATGTTAAGAATGGAATTGGTGGAACTCATCAAGTCTAGTCGGTAAACTCATTAACACACACTAACCCGTAATTCGTAGAAAAATAACATAAAAATAACAATAAATTGTTCAATTAATGTACACAATCAATGTATACATGCTGACATTCGAGCGTGGGCTATTCTCTGGACCTCCTTAGTACATTAGTTCAAGTAGAAAGATGTGAGGTGTAGTCAAGTTCACGATCCTGATATTATACAACTTCTTTTAAAACTAAACCAAATAACACCAATTAGACTTAATCAGAAGCAGGACAGATGCGAGCTATATTTGATACCGACCAGACTTTCTGTGATACCCTGAGGTTATACCAAATTATGTTTTTTCACAAGCTCCATAAAAACATAATGGCTTGCTTGCCCAAGCCACAGAATAAACCTACTGTCCAAATTTCGAAAATCTAGCAATGATAGTTCTGGCGATTTCGGCTTTGTTGATAATTCAATCATGCGTAAAAGACCTTCCTTATTATAATCAAAGTATGATGTAAATTTTACAAACTAAACATTTGTGGGATGGTTTAGAGAAATGCCAATCCTATGCCAGAAGTCACTATCTTGACTATAAATAAGAGAATACCAGATGGCAATATAGGTGATTTTTTCAAAAACTGTATCCAACGAATGTTTCCATATTAAATCTACTTCAAAATTTATTGAAATTGTTAAAAGCGGTGAAACAGATTGCATACAGGAATTGTTCATTTAAAAGTATAAGATCATTATTATTACAATATTTAGTATAAACTTTATATAGTATGTAAGTAGAGAATCCACTCACAGCTATTTTGTTGTTAGAGGTCTGAAGTTTCTGGGATAACATCCATAGATTAGCTGCCAGACTCGCCATTGGTGCTTCTTCTAGGTCCCCCCTACGAATTACCCGCCAGAACAGCTCCAGAGCTAAATTGTACTGTTTCCTTGTTTCCTTCACGTCGCCCAGTGCCTTCAAAACCACTAACAATTCTTGACATATATTCGTAGCGTGTTTTTCAATGCTTTCTATATACTCCTCTTCAGATCCATACAATTCATCATTGGATAACACTAAAAATTTAATGTTATAAAATATTGTTAAATATGTTATAATGTTAAAATAAATGTTAAATTGCATCAAAGATATTTTATAAAAAAAAATCTACTCTTAACAGTTATAAGGAATATTTCACCATGCGAATTATCCAACACATACAACAAAAGTTGCAAACTAAGTTTATTTCGAGTAATACCTCCATCAATATGGTAAGTATAGTCGTCCTGCGACATTTCGCACAGTAGATCTAAACAGTGCAGCAATGATGTATAGTACAAAGGATCAGTTTTTTTCCAACTGATCCTTTCCATTGTTTTTATAAAACCACTAAGAACATAAGCTTTACAGTTGCTCTCCAAGTTGTCCTGAAATAAAAAAAAATAAGGAAAATGTCATAATAGCTTCTTGAAATACAATATTCATATTATTTAATGAACGATGCATTATTTTCGTGAAAAAACTAATAATAATAATTTTATTGCGATCGAACCACGCATTTAATAATGTTTAAATTCAAAATTTATTTTTTATTTTTTCACCATTTCAAAAAGATGTTTCACATGGAGAAGCAGGTACAGTGGCAGAAACTCGTCAGCACGGAACGTCATCATCATTGCAGTCCGTAACTGTCCCATAGCGGAGACTCGAGCGTCTCCTCTTATAATATCATAGTTACTGTTAATTAGATCGTACGCACTTTAAAAACATTATAAGCACTCTTAAGCGCGCAGGTTTCCTCACCATGTTGCTCTATACGATATTCTCACTATATCTATCTATCTACCAGCCTTTAAAGGTCTACTGCTGGACATAGGCCTCCCCTAATTTATTTAATTTATCCTCACTAAGCAATTGACAATTAATTTTATTAATTTTAGCTAGTAGTTACCCTACTATCAAATAATCATTACATTAGTAACTCACGGGAAGTATTAGGAGAGTCGATAAAAAGTTGCTGACCAGTCCGACAACTCTGTCATGGGTTGATTTGTTTTGCCCATCTTCTTGAATATAATGTGGGATGTCTGGTATTAGACCAACCAGAGCTTTAAAGTTGGCTTCGGCTGTAACATAATTAACAATTAGCACGAATAATCATGTTGTCATATCGTCTTCGGTACATGTTTTTAATTATCTATCTAAAACAGCTTGTAAGGGTGGAAGTGATGGTAATTAAAATACGATTTCAGCTATACTGTCCTGTATTAGGCAAGCACGTCTAATATATATTTAGCTCGTTTTTGAACTTGCTGTTTGTAGAGAAATCTATCTTTCAGGTGCGTCAAGTTTATAGTATTGAAATAGATCACACCTTGTCCAATACAGTGGTTGAGCAGCGCGGTCTGACCAGCGAGCAGGTAGAGGTGCGCGCGGGCGAGTGCGCAGCGCAGCGACGGTACCGTCACGAAGCAGTACGCCGCGCACGCACGCCGCAGCCCCCCGCCGCCCGCCACCACCGACAACGTATTCACAGCCTACCAGCGCGCACATATCATATTACTATAGTTTTTTCATGGCATAGGGTACTTACACCATCGCCATGAAAATAAATCTTAGAGTGCTTAAACAAATATACCTAAATATTTATTACTAACGACCAACGACCTTGAAATATCTAAGTGATCTCTATTTTTTACTTATAAGATAAATAATAGCTAAATTAAATAGATGCTATGGTTGGGGACATTTACTCGTTGGATACGTTGAAGAAAGTTAAACGTACCTACCAAAAATTACGAAAAATATCGATTCAAAATGATCACAAGTTCCGAATCTTTACTTTTTATACAACATTCTATAGATTAAATACGATAAGGTAGCCACTATTAAGCACTATTATGCATCTATTAAGTAAACTCTACTGAATTTACCAGCAAATACTACAATATTATAACACACTTACATGCACTAAGGTTATGAGCACTGCATCTAATTTTATGAAGGAGGACCGGCACTCCACGTAGAAAGTCAACTGCAGCTCTGGGTCGTCGTGATACTTGACGGCTTGTACGAATTTGTTTATCAGATCTGCACACACTTTAGTCTCATCTTCGACAGTAACGGCACTGCAAAATATAATAAATTCAATTCACCCTACTGTTGACTACACTGTGGAACGCTTGATAGCCCTATTAACCCAAAGAATAGTCTTAAAATTTGTTTAGACTAAATGAATGAATACTCATTCTGCCTTTATTCAATTATATTCTCTTGGTGTAAACAGAGAGAGATTACTCTTATGTCGCTCTATCGTGTCGTCGTTCGTTGTCTATCTCACTAGTACAACTTTTTTATTTAGTTTACGATATAATAACTAAAACCTTCAACATTCCAGCTGTACTTCTTTACTATCTTGGTCTAAAACCACTTTTGGGTTATACTTTTGGAATAAATATCTGAATTTATATGATAGATAATGTTAATACTGAAGTTTTAATTGTCATGATATTATAATTGAATGACAGTGAACAAGTGGCTAGGACGCAGAAATATACATAGCAAGATATTGATAATGCAAAAAATCCGTACTTTAATATGACTTATGTTTCGGATGTTTATCGTAAATTTTTTTTGTTCTAATGATGATTTTTAGCACATTATTTTGTAGTAGAGTAGGTCTGTATTACTAAAATATTATTATTAAAAATTGTGCTGAGGAATTTAATTATCTGTTTATCGCAGAACCAATAGAACTTACATATTAACGATCACGAAATAACAAATACAATCAGCAAATAATAAATATATTTTAAGAGATTGATATTGAACAATACGTTTGCTTACTTGATGGAGTCATGCAGGATACAGCAGAGACGCATCAGACTCGAGATAACGATGTGATCCTCTATGTGCGCGGCGCCGTACCGCTCAAAGAACACGGACAAGACGCTCTTGGCCATCGCCGTGCGAGCGTTCGACCCTTGCACCAACTCCACTAGCGGCATAAACGCGTCCTTGCGGAAAAATAAAATATTTATACTTTAACGACACGTTCACATGACGATTATGCGATGTGTTTTTTTCACGTCCACGGTTATGCCGCATACGTGTTATTCATTCACGCGAAATTTCCGTAAATTATCTTGTGAAAACAAAAGAGAAACAAGTAGCCAGTCATGCATAAACATTACCGATTATTATTCTCCTTTTATATATAATTAAAACAAGTTAATACATGCAAAAAAAAACCTTACCGAATGGTCGACTTGTAAACCCTGCGTGGAACATTGAAGCGGGACAAATAATTTATTGAGACTTTTAAGGTCTTGCTAGTTCCTATCAGTCTTGTTCAGTGTCACGATAATGCGGTGGTAGCAATGCGTTGGAAGTTGAGGTGTTGACTGAAGTTACATTTTCTACATAATAAGGGCTTTATCTTAGTATAGCTGGTTGTTAACTGATTCATATTTTGTATGCTAAAGATTATGGTTGAACATTGATAAATGGGATGAAATGGGTTGATATTGAACATTCATACCTAATATTAAATATTTAAACTGGCTACCTCAGCACCGAGTGCTAATGACGGTACCCGCCCATAAATTATTGTAAGTAACCTCATTGAATAGATATGTTAATTTTATAAACAATCGGTTGATTAAACGGCTATCTCAAAAAGCATAAAATGATAAATATTACGTAAAATTTATAAGTTTTAGACAAAATCAACAGGCGTGGGATTCGTAAACCTAGGCTGCAAACAATTCATCAATAGACAACTGTAAATAACAAATTTCTCCACTCGCCGCGCTATTCAATTGCGGGTTTGTATCGATCTGGTAACCAAACTTGTCTCAACCACGGCCCACTTAGAAAGTCAAACATGTTTTAAATCTCCCTAATATAAAAAAGTACGGTTAAAATTTGCATCTTCGCTTTTTTTATTAGATCACTTCAATGCCTTTAAATGTCCTTCCCCACTCCCTTAAAATCACTACAACCTACTAGGGAGCGTTAAAAACACACTTTGAGGGAGACTGGTATAGATGCACTGTTTTATTATTTTCCTCAGCTATTATCTATACTACCAATCTTATATATCTATACTATTAATCTTACCATCAAAAATAACTCCTCCACATCCGGGATCGATTTAAGCATTCTTTTAACAACAGCTTGTATCTGCCCAGAAAAATCGTCAACGGGTTTACGGCATTTGATCAAGTACCGAATAGTCCCTCGCAGGATAATGTTGATGTGTTGCGTCTGCGAAAACAGGCACGAATGAGTCTGGGTTACTCTAAACAGCATTAACTAAGCTCATATGATCACACAGCAACGGGCGATTAAATGGTCACGTGACAGCTAAATACCACGGTAGATAAACACATCGTTTTCAATACATATCTATAAAGACTCCTATATACAATGCTGATGGCACAGCTTACGGCAGTAATACATGTCGCAGAAATCAACTTTGACTATGAATGCAGGGCGCGCACTATTCCGCACTAACCGCTCGGCATACCTGGCAGCCATACTTGCAGCCATACCTGCTTTTGATATACATTCATTTACAAACTTTGTACTACTTCTTGCCGCCCACGACGCTATCTCACCCAGCTACATTTTGTAGCAATACAGTAGCACAAATCGCGAACACGCAGCTGTCAAGTACTTTCGGTGAACATCATGGAATTTTTATTGAAGGCATTAAAGAACGGTGATTTTGACTATCTGTTGTACGCGCCAGCTTTTGGTTAACGATCTATAGCTGTTCACAGGTATCGGTCACACAACAGTTTCGCTACCGTACCTAGCACAACCAAAAAAGCTTTCAGCGAGCTCCCTGAAGTATGTGATGAACCGTGTCGTGCCGCCTAGTGCCGTTTGATCATATAAACTTAGCCTACATTATACATAAAATCTATGAAACATACTGATAGTTGTGTACATATAAACTGCAGCCATGGTTCCAAAACTTGGAGAAAATCGGCAGTAGACTTCATGTTGCTGGCAATCTTCCACCAAGTTTGGCTCAACGACTCCGAAGATAACTGGCGATAGCTTTTAGCGTTGCACAGGTGTTCTCCAAGGGATGCAAGTACATGGTTCAACATCACTGCAAACATGGTCAGTGACCGTTACAACAGGAAAAAAATATTTAGAAACATAACGGTTAAATGGTTCGGGAATAAATCATCATACAAAGAACATAACTCAACAACTCCACATGTTATATCAAGTTATTTTCTTGAATTGTTTTTTAAACTGTTATGTTTAATGAAAAATGTAACACGTGTCTGATATATACCCACTTACAGTTTAATTAATAAGATACATATTATAATATAATATTTTACCCATTTTATCTGCTGACTTTTGAATCATGGCCAAAATCTCTGTTGATTTTTTTATAACACTCTCCGAATCGAATGCTGACACTACACAGCACAGAAATAATTCGCTGCAAAGAAAATTAGTTTAAATAAGATTATATTGTATGTGACTTCAGATTATGTTTTTTGATTATCAAACCAATAATAATTGTAACTACCTTGCGAACTTCGTCAATTCCATGATTGAAAGTTCCTTAATTATTTAATTTGATTGTACTTTGAAATTAAAACTTAAATATTACTCACTTGTTTTCTATTTGTTCGCATTTGGCCAAGAATTCTTCTAAAAGAGTTATTTTACACTTGCTGGAATTCAGAGTGCCGTAAAGTAACCAATCTAAAGCCGGTACATAAAGACTCAAATACTGATCAAGGGTCAACAACTGTGCGCCATATTTTTTTATGAGCATGGGATGAAAGATCTAAAATAAAAAATGCCTGAACATACCATACATAATCCACAAAATTGAAATAATTATCAAATATATATTTCATTATATTGTATAAATGACCTCCTTCACCACTATCTCCTCTAGTATTAAAGCAGTACATGTACTTTGGGTAACTTATAATTTAGAAAATACTTATAACACCTACTAGTACTAAAATTGAAGTAATTAGAAACCCACCCTGCGCTCGAAAGTCGACCGTCGTCGGAAGATTGTTTTACATCGACAGTATTCAATATTATTTTAAACCTTTCTCAGTTTCACATTAACCACAAACAAAAGAGTAAATACATAGTCCGTATATTATATACATAAGCTTTTCAAATAAATAATAGTGTGCGTAATGTTTATTTTATTAATTTTAGATGTTTCTTTAAAGGCCTTCACCATGTAAACATTAACTGTGCCATTTGGCTCTCATACTTCTCCATTCGTGTAACTGTCGTAAAAAGTGGTAATGTTCTTGGCTTCACTTATTAATTAAAGTAATTAAAATTACCTGTTGATATTCATCCAGAAATTCCTTTAGATTTTCATAAAAATACTTCTCACTCTCCTTGCCTAATAATTTAGACGCGACGTTACATAGGTAGACGCGTAAGTAGATAGCGACTAGTGGGTTTCCAATACCCCTGATCATGGTTGTGAGCCTACCGATAATTGGTTCGATCTCATCTTTAGATATAAATACATAACATTTCAGCAATGACATTTCCATATATAGCCGCGGGAGCAACTCCCTGATTGATGCCATTTTAAACATCCAATTCTGACAAGTTTCCCTTGCTGCTTCTGGAACATCCTTTGAGTCTATATCCTGAATGCTTTTAACTTCCATATTCCTGTATCAAAAAAATTAACAGAAGAAATATCAATAGATATGGGACAGGACTGTTCAATCTTATAACATAGATTCCAGTAGGGTTGAGTAGAGAATATACATATATCTCAAATATTGTATGCAATCTCTCATGTGAATGAAAATTTGTGAGGTAGTGAGATTAAAATAAAAACATTAGTATGTTACAGTGAAAAGTGTCTTAATTATATGATTTTGTTTAATTATAGAACATGATAGGGTCTATGTGATTCACATACAAGAAAACTTACCCAAAACTTTTCTTTTTCAGACGGTCATATACCAAGTTACCAAAGTTGTCTAATATATCACAAATAAGAACAAACTTGCTAGGATAAAACTGCATCACACTTATATCGGACAGTAATTTTGAACATTGTATTCCAATTTTGAATGCTCTCACTCTTTGTTCAGTTTCCCAGGCCTGTAATAATGTTACCATGAATCTTTTTAAGATACTTATTTGTATGCATTTCATAAGAATCCTTAACATAACAAATTTTGCATGCATCCCATTCTCACATTTCATTTTTTCATAATCATAGATCAGAAGAGGTAGTGTAATTTAGGATTAAGGAACATAAGTATTATTAGGCATTACTTCTACATACTTCTACATCATACATACATAAGGAATATCACGAAAAATTTAAATATATTTTCTTTTTTTTGTTTGATTCAGCTACAATAGATAAAATATGGTTGCAGTGGCCTTTGGGGTCCGTCTCCCTTGCCCAAGCAAAAAATAATAATAGTGTCTAGGGTTAAACAAGTAGTTTTTTTATTTAAATCTCTCTAGTTGTAAGTATATGAATCTATCACTTTTTTAGAGTTATTAATGTATCCATTTTGACATAATTTCTTGGAATCTCCAAAATTACATAGAATATTTCAATGTATGCTCATGACTATTTAAGGAATTTACTTGCAACAAGATCAGCAGATTGTTAAAATCTTTGAAGTTGTACATAATTAATTTTAAAACAGGATTTCTATCAAATCATGGAAGTAAAATATAAGTGAATAACGAGAAATATAAGCTTTGTGGATTTTAGTACATGCTTTGGGACTGTCAAATACATATAAAATATTATCATTACCTTTTTAATTTCATCATCAAGCATGTGAATTTTTGTCACAAACTCCTGCTGACTTAGTCCCATAGTTTTTCTGACAGCAGATTCATCAAAATCATCTAATTGTTCCAATCTATGTTTCACCTTCTCATTTAAATTAGATACTTGCCTTATTAGGGCTGAAAATGAACTAACTTAAAATAAAATAACAAAAAAAAAATCAAACAAGTATGAATTAGAATATGTTTCTCAAAAATTATAGAATATAACAATTATTTTTATGTCACTTAGTAACATACTTTTCTCCCCTCCTGGTAGAAAACTGCTAATAATAGTCAATTTCTCCCCAGTTGTGTACTTATTCAGTATTAGTGTGCGTTTGGAATTCCAAGCTTTTACATAGTTTACAAAGTCATTGTTGGCTTCTACTGGAACAAGTTCCTGTAAAATTGGTTTAAAAATGTTTGCTTTGTTGTTTGCAACAAGAATATTTGATCAAATTACACATAATACTGACCTCATCAATATTCATTTGTTCAAATCTCAATAAAGGATCTAACTCTTCAAAAGGTGAACTCCATTTTTGAAGACTCTCAACAAATTTTTTGTTTGAACTTATTTTCTGAAATAAATTATATTGAAGCATATATATTACTAGAAAATTATAAAAATACATACAACCTAATAAATGATGCCTTCAGTATGTAGAATATGGGAAGAATATTATTAAACAATTGATCCAATATCATTCTGAATGTTATTGCTTACCATGGTACTGATTTCAGATTTTAATGGGTGGTTACATACTTCTATACTTGGTAAACAATTATCATAACGTTTTGGTTTTTTAACGGAGGTCCTGGAAGGAAATAAAAACTTTTTTTATAATCAAATGTTAATTAATATTTAATATATTGTATACAATAATAGTTACATGCATAAAGTAATACACTAGAACCTACCAAGTATACGCTGGCATCGCTAAGAATTAACAATAAATAACGTTTAATGAATCTACAGAAAATTATATGTATTCCAATTATAACACCTTGCCAAATATTTTATCTCTTTACTTGTAAACTAGCACTTTTATTACAATATTTAAAGTTATTTACACGAAATCTTACTTTCGGCTCACTAACAAATTCTTTCACTCACAGTAATACTTTGATTGACAATAACAATGACATGACAAGCATTTGACAACTTTGATAGACTGACAGACGACTTCATGATGCACAGATAATGCCTAACCTAATAAGAAATGAAATATGAAAACAACTTTTAACATTATCACCTCTAAAAATAAGTTAACGGAAGTAAAACACCTGTCTCACATAATGAAGATTATTTAAAAAAAGTATGTTAAAGCTGTATACAATAATAAGCAGAGCATTGAAATAATTCATAAGCTCTTAAGATTTTGATGAGTCAGGCTATGTGGTCTTATTCTAAGCTTTGAAAAAAAAAAAAAAATGTTTTGTTCGAATAATCTTATAAACCGATCACTGACGTATGTAATACTATGTAAATGAGATCAATGAAACTGGTGAAATATCCTTAAATGGTTAGGAATATTTCAAAAATGAATCCTTATTCACCACCTAACAATATACTTTCCAAAAATGTTACTCGATTTTTATTTATCTTTAACATTTATTGCTTAGTAAGTATCATTGGATAAATTTACAACTACGTAACTTTTCCAAAAGCATGGACCGACACGCACTTGATCGGTATTATAGCTTCAGTACCATCGAAAAACGCATAATTGGTTTTGTCTATGATAGAAAAAAACCCTAACAGCTTAGAATTTTTACGAATAAAAATAAAATTTTTGTTGGACGTTTATCACAAATTAGAATCCAATATATCATTAGAATCAATGAATTTTCTACTAAAATATATTTCTCGTACTTTCAGTTTAGACAAAAAACTTGGTTTAGTAAATCATCAACATTTTTCATCAAGAATCCATTCTATTTACTAAGAAAGCCTACTATGGTATGGTAAGACAAAACACAAGCATATTATTATAATCGTGTATGTTCCAATACACCTAAACATTTTATAGATGGATATCTAAGTAGAATAGGATGTATTAAATAAAAAAAAAGTCCTGTAAAAGATTTTATTAATATTTCAAACACAATTTGCTATATACAAATTACTTTGTAAAAATATTTATTTTCGTCTTATCACTTAATGATTCATTAATGTTATAGACAACATTAAAAAATTATTGTAAAAAAAATAACATGAAAAT